>JBBYHH010000007.1:3822-33822 GCA_038382905.1 Daphne laureola | reverse complement strand
ATTTCATCATTCTATTCATAAAAAATTGACTTTATTCATTCAGTTTTTCGTTATGATTTTTTCGAATATATGGATAAAATAACTACGAGATAAAAATCAATTCAATATATTATTATATCAATTCAATATATTATATTATTATAAAGACAATAAAAAATAAAATCATTTTGTTACGTTTCCCCATCAAAGTGAAATATAGTACTTAGTTCTTTTTTCTTTCATTTAATGCCTATTGGTGTTCCAAAAGTACCTTTTCGAAGTCCTGGAGAGGAAGATGCATCTTGGGTTGACGTATAGTGCGGCTTGTCAGACATATTGGGTCATATGGGATTTTTTCCCGTTTTCTCCCCCGATCGAGATATCCCCCGTTTCGCCCAAGAAAGATTCGGTGAATCATTAGAAATTTGCAGCGTGAAGTTCAATTAGATTTAGATACGTTTTAGGGGATTCATATTACATTGCTTCGAATAATTTATGGTTGACTTGGTTGGACTAAAAAATGAAGTATCCAGGCTCTGTTTAGAAAAAACTAATTGATTGGTAATATATCTAAGATTCCTAGTTTTAGAATAAATGATTCCTATTATTTGTCAAAGGAGTTAGTGTTACTAACTATTTGGTAAGAAGGTATGAAATATATTCGGGGCAAAAAGTGATAATAAAAAGAAACGGTAATGAAGACCTTTGTCCTATACGTACAAATAAAACTCGGGCAAATCTTTACCCAGAGTAGAGCATAAACCTAACAAGCTGAAAGAGACCCAATCAGTAACAAGAAAATACCATCGTGATTTGGATTGAATCTCGATGAAACAATACATCAATGAGAATCAGCAGGAAAGACATCAATGAGAATCAGGAGAAAAAGAAATGGCTTTAGTGATGTATTTTTTTGCATTGTTATTCTATATATTTAGTATTCTATTTTTATTATCTGGCTTTTTATTATATATATTTAGTTTTTTATTATATTCTATATATATTACAATATTAGATATATTAAAATCTATTTACAATATTAGATATATTAAAATCTATATTAAATCAAATAAAGATACAAATAAAGATATATAATATAAATATTTATTAAATTAAAGTAAAAATGAAATAGTCAAATAAAATACGAATAAAAAAAAATAAAATTGAAATTAAAAGTAGTGATCCTATCTATTGAAGAAGAAAAGCCCTTTCGTGAGAAGCCAGAAAGAGCCTGTTATGTTATGAGAAAAGAACGAGGACAGGAATCTATACATTGATTACATTAATTCTTTTTTTCGCAATTTTTTTGAACCGTATGCATCAAAAGGTGCATGTACGGTTTCTAAGGGATATACTTGGACCCTAATCAACCGACTTTATCGAGAAAGATTACTTTTTTTAGGCCAAGCGGTTGATAGCGAGATCTCAAATCAACTTATTGGTCTTATGATATATCTCAGTATTGAAAATGATAACAAAGATCTTTATTTGTTTATAAACTCTCCAGGGGGCTGGGTAATACCCGGAGTAGCTATTTATGATACTATGCAATTTGTGCGTCCAGAGGTCCACACAATATGCATGGGGTTAGCCGCCTCAATGGGATCTTTTATCCTGGTCGGAGGAGAAATTACCAAACGTTTAGCATTCCCGCACGCTTGGCGCCAATGGGTTTTTTTGAGACAAAAAATAAAAAAGAAGACTATGCCTTCGCCCTATGAAATATGAATAGTAAGTAATAATAGACTATTAAGTAATAGTAGCATGGCACTTCGAATTCGATATGATAAATTTTTGCATTGTCAAAAAACAAAAAATTAGATTATGTATCGAAGGGGTAGTATGAAATAAAGGATATTTCCGATTTTTTCTTATTTATCGGGCGTCCAGTTCAGCGTCACAAGCTCTTTTATTTTTGGCTCTTAACACTATTTATATTTATGTAAAGAGCAGGAAAAACAAGATTTTTAATTTTTAGTTATTTTTATTTGATTTGATCAAAAAGAAACTTTGGGATTGCTGAATTACAGACAAAAAAAGAATTACTATATTCTATTAAGGCAACGGAGCCATCATAGTATTTTAAACTATTACAAAAAAGAAGGGTGGTATTTTGATCATTTGACCATCTGGGTCTAATATATTCGTCTCTTTCTTCAATGGCACGGAGAGGTCAATTTGAGTATAGAGCCGTATGCATATCCAATGCACAAAAGATGCCCGTACGGTTATTTAATTCTATCTTTGTTCTATTCTTTGTTATTTTTCTTGACTTCATCACCATCCCGCGAGATAGAGGGACGTTATATCATCAGGGTAATGATCCATCAACCTGCTAGTTCGTTTTATGAGGCACAAACGGGAGAATTTATCCTGGAAGCGGAAGAACTACTAAAACTGCGCGAAACCCTCGCAAGGGTTTATGTACAAAGAACAGGCAAACCCTTATGGGTTGTATCTGAAGACATGGAAAGAGATATTTTTATGTCTGCAACAGAAGCAAAAGTTTATGGAATTGTCGATCTTGTAGCAGTTGAATGAAAATAACATGGATTTCACGCAAATCAATGATTTGCGATTTTATCTCTGAGTTTATTTAAAGCAATTCATAATCATCCGGTTAGGATCAATCTAAACCAGTCCATTATGTATACAATTAAGTATGCCAACTATTAAACAACTTATTAGAAATACAAGACAGCCAATAAGAAAGGTCACGAAATCCCCCGCTCTTCGGGGATGCCCTCAGCGTCGAGGAACATGTACTCGGGTGTATGCGCGACTCGTTTAGATCATATCATGATCTGGCACAAAAGCCATTTCCAGTATCAATGATCGGTACCAGCGGATAAGATAGAACAGAAGCAAAGACTACATTCACTATTTAAATAAAAAAAATCTATCCTATCCCCCCATTGGATTATCGATGAATTTTATGGTTTCTCTCGATCCAAATCCAATCAAGATGAGAAGCAATTTTCCATTGGTAACAAATGGTTATCCACTAAGCGGAGGAAAGCTTATTAAAAAAAAAATGGGGTTCCTACTCTGGCAAGAACGGAAGAAGAGGGTCAGCTACCCAGCTAATTTTCATAATTAAATACCGTTACTGTATAGCTAAATCTCGTTGTGAAAGACCTATTTACTAGATAATTCATGGGTAGAGCCAAAAAGGATGAACTATACAAGTTACCAATAACGTTGATTCAATGAAGGAAAGGCTCCGGTGTATAGAGAAGACCTCAGCGTTTAAAAAGTCACCATAGAAACGATGGAACCCACTATTTCTTTCTCTTTATCTATTTATCGTTTTTATTTACTCTATTTTTTACATTTATCGCAGAATACAATTTATTGTTTCGCAGTGAAATGCCTAAAAAAAAATCGTGGTTGGGAAGGTTATAGCAGCCAAAGCCAGTGGAATTTTTAGTTTATACATTGGAAACATCCGTTTTGTTATTACTAAATTAGGAAAGGGTAAAAGACTAACTGAAAGAAAAGAAATCAATTAGTTATTCGTCAAAGTTTCATCTATTCAATGACTAGAATTAGACGGGGATATATAGCTCGTAGACGTAGAACAAAAATTCGTTTATTTGCGTCAAGCTTTCGGGGAGCACATTCAAGACTTACTCGAACTATTACTCAACAGAGAATAAGAGCTTTAGTTTCGGCTCATCGAGATCGGGATAGTAAAAAAAGAAATTTTCGTCGTTTGTGGATCATTCGGATAAACGCAGCAATTCGCGAAAGGTTCGTATCCTATAGTTATAGCAGATTAATACATAATCTGCATAAGGGGCAGTTACTTCTTAATCGTAAAATACTTGCACAAATTGCTATATCAAATAAGAATTGTCTTTCCATGATTTCGAATGAGATAATAAAAGAAGTAGATTATAAAAAATCTACCGAAATAATTTAAATGAAGTTTCCCGGAGTTTCTTCCCCGGGAAGGTAGAATCCAAATTCCTATGATAAAATATGATTAAAGTAGTCAAAATAAATGAACGCATTCAATAAAAAAAGCTTTCTCCTATTTGTTTTTTTCTTACCACATGATAATCCAATCTAGATCATCGAAAAAACACTAATCTGCGTTTGAGTTCAGATAAAAAAAAAATTATGATGAGTGAAGTGAAGAAAGATTAAGCCTATTTATTTCTGGTTCGAAGACCAGTAGTTCTAACAATGGACTCGTCCATTCTTTCAAATTGTTTCTCATTATTCAGAAAGGGTAACAAAGATAAAATACGAGCTTGTTTTATAGCAATAGTTATTAATCGTTGTTGTTTCAAGGTCAATTTATTCACCCGTCTAGATAATATTTTCCCTTGTTCACTAATAAATCGACTAATTAAACTCATGTTTCTATAATCAATTCGATCCCCCGATTGAATCGGGGGCAAACGCCTACGAAAAGATTGCTTGGATTTAAGAAAAGATCGCTTGGATTTATCCATGGTTTGTTTGTTTTTGTTTATTCCGTATCTCGAAAATCCTATTTCTTAATTCTAATTCATTTTAAAATGAAAACTACTCTAATTAAAATTCAATTTAGTTATTTTATATTCCCTTCAGTGAAAGAGTACCATACAGATACTAAGTTCAATCTATTTCTTTATCATCTCATGAATCGTATGCTTGTAGTAAGAAGGGCATAATTCAAATCAATTAGCCGTATTACGTTAGTTCTTTTGAATAGAAATACTCGCTAATATCCTAAACACTTTTTCAAACACAACTCTTACATTCCAAAATCGCCGTTACTCGTACATCTTTACCCTCGTTTACTTTCGATTTTGGAATTACTAATATTTTGAGTCCAAACGATGAAGAAACGAAGGAAAAAATCGAAGTTAATAACATTAAATCCAATTGTAACAACTATATAACTATATATAGTAAATCAAACTAGTTTTCATTTAAATATCTTGATCTTGGTTCGAAAAGTAATAGTAAAATAATAAGTAATATAAAAATTTCTAAACTCTATTTGAAATCGAAGTACAGTCTAGTTTTCATTTAAATATCTTGGTTCGAATAACCGTTCCTTATATTCTGCGCAGTTTCGATTCTAAGCCTATCTCTCTATGATTAATATTCATTTAGATTTCATTTCATTCGAGAATTCGAACTTGAGATCGAGTCTTGCAGATGTTGAATCCACTTTTCTTTTTTTTTTTCTCTTTCCTTATTAAAAAAAAAAGGTAAAGAAAATTAAAGATACAATCAAATAAAGCAGAAAAGAGAAATTAAGGGCGGTTAGTCACGGATATTTGATTGTATCTTTAATCTTCAACTATAATGAAAAAAAGGGGAATGTTAACGCATCCGGAAAAAAACGATTAATCTCTATCAATAGACCTGCTAAAGCCACGAACCAAAGTGTACTTAGTACTGGTGCCACGGAGAGATATGTTTTAAAATCTCGCATTGAAAAACCTCCCTTTTTGTTTTATTTATTGTAATACAGAAAATCGAAATAAAGCTAATGCATATATGATTAAACGCATATGTAGTTAAGGACCGGTTAAAGTTAGACACCTAATCCTTAACTTAAATTGAATTATACCATGATCCATTAAATAAGATTTTACCTTTTTGTAAAATCTTAAAACGAAAAAATATCTTGCCGCGCCTTTACGAAAAATACAATACTCATTTAGTTTTGTATATAACATATAATTAAATAATAGGTTAAATGAGACCAAAAAGACTAAAACGAAAGAAAATTATGTATATCAATGGACGAAATAACAATGTGGAAAATAAGACAGTAATTCTATACAATCACACTGTAGAACAAAGGAAGGGATGTGGCGCAGCTTGGTAGCGCGTTTGTTTTGGGTACAAAATGTCACAGGTTCAAATCCTGTCATCCCTAGTCATTACTGCTCAAAATAGCAGTAATGGGGGATCACCTGAGGTCAATTCAAATTGGACATAATCTTTATCTTTCATTTTTATGATACTATTCATAAATCCCCTTTTTATTTTTTATATTTATAGTCTATTCAGATAAGAAAGCGCTCTTAGTTCAGTTCGGTAGAACGTGGGTCTCCAAAACCCGATGTCGTAGGTTCAAATCCTACAGAGCGTGATTTTTTAGTCTTAGGTCAAAATTAGACTGAACTAGATCTAGATTCAGTAATTTGCACAGCAATAGGAAATACACCTCCTGTGTATAAAAAAAAAAAAAGAAAGGAGGTCAATCAAAAAAGAGATAATAATTAATCAAAGGTCTAACTGATCACCACGTCTGTATTGTAAATATGCAGTTACAAATAATCCAGCCAAGGTAATAGGAATTAGACCTAACACGATTCCAAATAGAAAAATTTCAATCATTTCAATTTGTTTGAAAAAAAAAAAAAAGAATATCTATACCTAAATATTAATACGAATGGATATAAATCTCAATGATCGCCAATTCATAATTGGGACGAGACATAATTATTGAATAAGCAAAATATCACAGAAGGATTTTGTTTTATGAATTGCTCATTTCAAATAGTAATTTTAAATAAGTCGTATTTTGCTCAATCCAATAAATAGAGCTGAAGTTATAGTTAAAGCTGCTAGTAGAAAGCCAAAATAACTAGTTATAGTAAGCATTAAGTAACTAAATGAAATAGGTTTTTTATACATATGTTTAGAAAGCACTTACCTAAGTTTGAATTTTTGCAAATATAGGAGGATACTCAAAAATAGCAATTGAAAGTTTGCTATTCACCTATCATTATAGATGGCACCAAGAAAGAGAAAGTAACAAGTATATAAAATGAAATCAAAAAATGAACTTTACTTTAACTTTACGTTTAAATAATTAAATTTAGCAATAGATTTATTCAGATAATATAATATCTTGAGCAATTGAAAAAATAAATAAAGTTATTAGACAATGATGGAAAAAAATATTTTTTGGTTCAACCAAGTTCTAAAACTAGTAATTTTTATTATCTTTTGTTTTTTTTTTTATAGGGTTCCCATTTTATCTTTTAATTTGGCATTGGAAAGACCCATGCTTGTAGCTAGATCCTTACATCTTGATCGAATACTAGACTGCATCACACCTATTTCTTTAAAATCAACAAAATTCCAACAAAAATCACTTAAAAAACTGCGAACGCAAATTTATAAATTTCACATCTATTTAAGGAAGTATATTAAAGTAGAGTAAGAGTTTAATAATCTCTTGCATTGGAAAAATTTTCTATTGAATGGAGTTTTACATCAACAAAGAAAAGTAAAAGCAAAAAAATAAATTATTTAACACTTCCTGATTAAAATAGCGTTGCTGTGTCAGAAGAAAGATAATTATACTGATTCGGTATACTCTAAAGACGCCATCGGTACAATATTGACGATCTCAATAAAATTAGATTTCAGTAAATTGACATTTACTGGTCTCATTTTTTACGGAATCAATATCAATCCCATTTGACTGTACAAGAATATGTGGAGCTCAGCATGTCTGGAAGCACAGGAGAACGTTCTTTTGCGGATATTATTACCAGTATTCGATACTGGGTCATTCATAGCATTACTATACCTTCCCTTTTCATTGCGGGTTGGCTATTCGTCAGCACCGGCTTAGCTTATGATGTATTTGGAAGTCCTAGGCCAAACGAGTATTTCACAGAAAATCGACAGGGAATTCCATTAATAACTGGCCGTTTTGATTCTTTGGAACAACTTGATGAATTTAGTAGATCTTTTTAGGAGGACCTAATGACTATAGATCGAACCTATCCAATTTTTACAGTACGGTGGTTGGCTGTTCACGGACTGGCTGTCCCTACCGTCTTCTTTTTAGGATCCATATCAGCAATGCAGTTCATCCAACGATAAACCTATATCCGAATTTTATAACTATGACACAATCAAACCCGAACGAACAAAATGTTGAATTGAATCGTACCAGCCTATACTGGGGGTTATTACTCATTTTTGTACTTGCGGTTTTATTTTCCAATTATTTCTTCAATTAAGAAAATGAAAGAGAATTACTAAGAATTCTAGATATTTTCTTAGCGCATTCGGAAGGATCTCATCTAATAATTATCCATGACTGTTTATGTCTCTAGCACGAACACTTGATGAAATACGGAGTGAAGTGGGGTAAAATGGCCGATACTACTGGAAGAATTCCTCTTTGGATAATAGGTACTGTAGCTGGTATTCTTGTGATCGGTTTACTAGGTGTTTTCTTTTATGGTTCATATTCTGGATTGGGTTCATCCCTATAGTAATCGAATGAATTGAGTTATAGACATGAAAGCGTAAAAACTCGACGGGATTCCCCTCTTTCTTTGTCTGATTTGAGGGGGACAGACCCGTTGAGTTCTTAAGAATCATACTTTTTTTTCGTATAACTGACAAAATAGATTTCCTTTTCGGCTGTTTCAAAAACCTCAGTTCTGATAATGTTTTTGAAAAATGAGCTTCATTAATTGATTCAGAACACCTGCCCCTTGCTAATATCTATAGGTACTTTCATTTCAAAGTTAGAAGAAAGAAAGAATCACTCAATTCCTTGTAGGATAGAATTTTTCTTCGATTTAATATTGTGTAAATTGATATTGATTTTCTATTTATACTAATTGAAAATTTTTATAATTATACTAAGTCCTATCTTGTTTTTTTTATTTTTATTTGCCCACTACCTCTTATACTTATATTATCTCATAATATATTCTTTTTTCATAATAAATTTATTGCATAATAAATCGAAAAAGTTTTCTGATACATCGGGAAAAATGAAAAACACGACTAGGAATCATTGAAGAACAGGATTAAGAATCATTACTCTTTCGGCACAAGAAAGAGTTTCAAAAATTCCCTTTCTTGTGTCGAAGACTACTCGGAAGACGAATGCTCTCTCCTCGCATTCGCCGTTTGCCGCAGTTATCCCCTCTATATAACCGAATAACCAATTACTTCTGTCTAGTATCTCATTCAATTGGATTAGATTTTGAGTCGAAAACAAAATTATTGATACGTTTTATCATATCATAGTTAAATATGGCATTAATAAGATAACCACATCATCATCAGCCCAATTTGCATAAAAAAAGTTAAGAGAGGTAAAGCCCCACCCAACAGTCTTCTTCAAAATTGACATATTATGACTAACAATGTAGTACACTAAATTCCCAGCATCTCCGTCTCATCTAGTTCGAGTAGAAAAAAAGTCTAAACAAGCAAAATTTATAAATCTGCAAGTCTAGAAATTCATTTCAGCCAATTGAACCTTCTCAAACTGTTTCTTTTTAAGAACCAAAAAGATTTGTGCCAAAATAACAGATGCCAAGAAGACCAAAAGTCCTTGTACACGCAATGGGTCTTGAAGTACTATTTCTGCATCCCCTTGACCAAATCCACCCACATTCGGATTACTCGTTAATGGTTGATCCAATTTGATGGATTCACCCTCTGAAACAAGAAGTTCTGGTCCTGGGGGGATAATATCAACCACCTGATGTCCGCCCGTATCTGTTATGGTTATTTCATACCCCCCCTTTTCTTTTCGTATGATTTTGCTTACTATACCTGTTGCTGTAGCATTATAAACTGTATTGTTACTCTTACTCCCGTCGGGATAAATCTGACCCCTTCCACGGTTCCCGCCCACGTATATAGGATACTTTAAGAAGTGAATATCTTTCTTAGTAGCAGGGTCAGGGGAAAGGATAGGAAAGGTGATTTCACTATATTTCTGACCGGACACGGGTCCTATCACAAGAATATTTTTTTTATTGGGGCGATAGCTCTGAAAAGACAAATTGCCTACCTTTTCTTTAATCTCGGGAGAAATACGATCGGAAGAGGCTAATTCAAACCCTTCCGGTAAAATAAGAACAGCCCCTACATTCAACCCCCCCTTTTTTCCATTAGCAAGAACTTGTTTCAATTGCATATCATAAGGAATTCGAACAACTGCTTCAAATACAGTATCAGGAAGTACTGCCTGTGGAACCTCAATATCGACGGGCTTACTTGCTAAATGGCAGTTGGCACAGACAATACGCCCAGTGGCTTCTCGTGGATTTTCATAACCCTGTTGTGCAAAAATAGGATATGCATTTGAAATGGCTGTCGGAGTTAGGATATATATCATGAGCGATACGGCAATAGATCGAGTAATCTGTTCCTTTATCCAATAAAAAATCTTTCGAGTTTCCATAGTCCAATCTTCATCCCAAAATTTCTACAATAAATGGGGTAAGTTGCTAGTAAAGTTTCCTATCCACGATTCTGCTAGTTACTGGGGAATAATTTAAATGGAATAATATTTTAGTGGAATAATATAAGATAAGATGAACCTCGCAAATGGGTCGAAATAGAAAGCCTAAGTGCGATTTTTAATGATTTAGTTAGATCCAACTACAAAGTAACAAACGTTCTAATTAGATTAATATTTTAGTAGATCCTCTATCAATCAGTCATTCATTGAATGATAAATAACTACAAGTGAAGGAGATACCCGATTTAAATAACGAAAAATCCAATATTTAAAAATGGTATCCAGAATGACTGGAAAAGTAGAAACCAGACCAGATACAATTTCATCATTATGAACAAATCCAAAATGTTTGTAGACAGAGCCAACCATTAGTTCCCAACCGTGGGGTGAGTGGAATCCGATACATAAATCCATTAATAAAAGAATAGAAAAAGCTTTGACTGTGTCGCTTAAGTTATATAGGAATTTCTGGGCCGAAGAGTTAAGAATAACAAGTTCTTGATTACCCAAAACAAAATAACCGCTTAGAATAAAAAAACAGATTATATTTGTTGATAAGTTCAAAATCGTATGGATCCCATCTTCATTATGTATCTTGATTAATTGAACCATTTCTTTTTGGATTCCTATACGCAGTTTTTGTAGATGTGTTTCCGAGTATTCTTCGATTATTTCCTCCAAGAGGAGGAGTTCCTCTAATTTTATGAATTTTTCTAGAATTCCCCTTTCTTGAATATCATTCAAAAAAATTTCGGATTCCCCAGCATTCCACCACTTAGTGACCCAAGATTCCAGGCTTTTATTAAATGAGAGAGAAAGGTACCAGGGTAAAAATACTAGAAATAGAAGCTTTAACGAGGGAGGAAATGCTTTCTTTTTTGTCATTTTTTGATCGGTGAATTGTTAATCAACCCACCTCATTTGTTGACTCTATGCAATCAAATATTTTTTTCACGCATGAGTTATATACAAGATATGAAACCTATAAATTCAATTGATTTTCTTTGTTGTTATTGAATCTAGAAAGAATAGAGAAATCAACTAAGAAACCACTTCGAATGAAGAAATACTAACCAAATATTGTTTCGCGAGATCTCAATTGGTCAACAATTGTCTCCTTTGGATGAAGGATGGAAAGAACCCACCCTAAATTGTGAGACAAAAGAACTCCCGTTGTATCAAAATAGCCAATATACAAAAAAAAAACAAAATTCACGGATTACTCACAGTCAGGAATAGAATAATTGACGAAAAGAGATTACGACAAAAGAGAACCAAAATTGTCTAGTGATGAGATTGGATTGTTCTTTTTGGATTGTTTATTAAGGAACACAAAATAAAGGATAAAAAGAAACATCGATTGAAAACAAAATTACAAGATAGGATTTATCTGGATTTAAAGGAGTAATTTCAACAATTATTAAACTTAACAAAAAAGAATAAATTTCTTTATACCGAAATGGTTTGATATATGAATTTTTTCGATTTCTTACGTGTTTAAATTAAATTTCGTGTGGATTTGCATACGTATAAAAAACCACAAAAAAAGTTTCATTTTATGGTTGTTCCGTATGCTTTGGCTCGAATGAGACTTCACACCTAAATTTTGTTATGTTATCGAAAAAGGAAGATTCTTTTCATTTCATTTTTATCTCCTGTTGAGAAAGGCCTCTCTTTTCCACGGATTTATTAAAATACTTCAAGCGGTACACGCAAGAAATAGGCCAATTCAGCAGCCTTTTGCTCAATTTCTCGTGGAATCAAATTATCATCAGTAAGAGTTAAAGGAATGGACCCCTGTCCGCGGATGTCCATATAAAGAACACGACGAGCATAAATACCCTCTTTAACTTCTATTCGAATCGACTGAATATCTTTTAGAAGGAATCGGAGGAATATGCGACGATTTTTTCCAGGGAATCCCCAACGAAAAATACACACTATGCCTTCCCTTCTATCGAATCGATCATAACCACTGCCTACATTCCAGGAAATTGTGCACCACAAATAGGAACTAATAAAGAGACCCGAGATTCCGTAGAAAGACATTACGATCCCTTGCGGAAAAAAAGATATCCAATTGCTACCAAGATAACTCGAAGTTCCAACGAATAGGAATCCTAATGAACTTAAAAAAAGGATAAAGGCCCAGCAGAAATTACTTATTTTGCGAGACCCCGTTATAAGTTCTATCCATATATGTTCTGATTGCCAACTCATACTTGATCCGATTAAATTTTATTGTAATTTAGAGCATACCTCAAATTAATTTGACTTTACTTTTTTTGTTTCCCAAATAACTGTCATCAACTAGCACTAGACCCTTTACGAGTAAGTGGAGTAAGTCATCAAATTGAAATTGGTTAGAGCTAAAATCATAAGATACCCCTTAATATGATATGATCCATAGATATATTATCCCGATATAGATAAAGATCCATGGGCTTTCTCTTTCAGCCATTCGGTGTCCTGGTCGATTTGAAAACAGCTAGAATTCATTTACTCAGACTCATATATCATGCAGGCGTTAGAATTCTTTCCTTTCTCTTTATATGTGCCAAAAATTATATGGTATACTAAATTCAATTAAATAGATATCTGTGTTATGATACAAATCCTAGTTTTGAAGTCTTGAAAAAAAAAATGGAAGAACTTAGGCCCACCGGATCTAAATAATCTTATTTTTTTGAACATGAAGAGATAAAGAAGCCATTGCAATTGCCGGAAATACTAGGCCTACTAAAGGCACAAAAATAGAAGGAAAGCTGAAAGTTGTCATAAAATGGGTACCTCAATTTATTATTTGTACCTGTTATTGTTTATTTATAAATAAAAATATTTTATATTATTATAATTCAGAATTTGTGAATTTGAATTCCATTTTAAATTCTTAGTATAGAGCCAACTGCTAATTATGAATTATGTATATTATGTATAATAGATAAATATATAGTTAAATATCTAAAGTTAAGTTAATATATAGAAATAGAGGATAAACGCAAGAAATTGAGAACTAACTAAATGAACTTATTCATCTTTCGAATCTTTCTACACGAAAGATATGCAGGAAAATCTCCCTTTGTTCTTAATGATTTTGTCTTTTATTCTTCTTCGTGTCTTTGAATTTAATATTAATAATTAATAAAGAAAGATTGATTAGAATCCGAACCACTAGGGGTTGTTAACTAAAACAGGATTTTCCGTAAATGGAAATAGAGAAAAAAAATCTCTATATATTTTTTTTCATTCTATCCGTACGACAAGAAGAAATTGGTTTTGTTTTCCTAATTTGAAGAATTCACCCTTTTTTGATGTTTAAAAAGAATTTTACGAACCTTCTGATTCTCTCTACAGTTAGATTGTATGAAAACAACAAAAATTCCATTTTTAGTTACTTTTATTCCGATAAACTAACTACTCATTTGCTAAAAAAATAAATAACAAATAATTTTACTTAATTCTCTATTGAATTTTGATTCAAAGGAAGGAAAGCATGAAACTCAAGTAACTCACTGAGAACACTTTTTAAAATATTACGTGGGACAATTAGGTCGAATAAACCCTTCTCGAATAGGTATTCAGCTGTTTGCGAACCTTCGGGGACTATTTGATTCAATGTTTGTTCAATTACTCGTTTGCCCGCAAATGCAATGTAGGCGTTGGGTTCGGCAATAATGATATCACCCAACATACCAAAACTCGCCGTCACGCCACCAGTAGTAGGAGATGTAAGGATTGATACATAAAATAACTTTTTATTTGACTGATAATCATATAAAGCAGACGAAATTTTAGCCATTTGCATTAAGCTCAAACTTCCTTCTTGCATGCGCGCCCCTCCGGAAGCGCATACTATAATAAGAGGTAGAAACTTATTGGTAGCATACTCAATCAAACGAGTAATTTTTTCTCCGACTACGGATCCCATACTACCCCCCATAAATTGAAAATCCATAATCCCAACTGCTATGGGAATGCCGTTTAGTTGGCCGATGCCGGTTTGGACAGCCTCAGGTAATCCTGTCTTCCTTTGATAAGAATCAATGCGATCTTTATAAGGTTCTTCTTCGGAATGAAATTCAATAGGATCCAGAGAAACCATGTCTTCATCCATAGGATCCCAAGTACCGGGATCGATCGAAAGTTCGATTCTATCTGAACTACTGATTTTCAAATGATATCCACATTGTTCACAAATATTCATTTTTGATTTCAAAAATTTCTTATAATTTAATCCATAACAATTTTCGCATTGAACCCACAAATCCCTATAGTTTTCACTTACATCGGTATCATTAGAACTTTCTCTTAAAGTAAAATCACTAACTTTCGCGTCGGTTAGTATACCCGAACCCTCCCTTTCACTATTTTTTCGAATTTCACCATAAATGGAACTATAAATGTAGTTATCACTGTAATTATCATTATTACTTACAGTGGACGTATCAATCCAGATTTGAGATAGAAGATAACTGTCAACGCAACTATTAATATGAGTATCATACAAGTAACGATTAGAGTAGGGATCTTCAACCATAGATGCAGCACTGAGATAATTAGAATTCTGATAATTAGAAAAATAACTTTCTAGTTCACCCCAAAAAGAATTATTGTTGTCAATCTCAAAAATTTTATTTTCAATATCAAAATATATGGAATAACTGTCTCCATTACTATCCTTAACGAAAAGGGTGTCATCAGGGATAAAATTCCGAATGTATTTGACAACGAATAAAGGATCAACCTTACTGTAACTAGAATCGCGACGACCTTCCCAGTCTTGAATCCTTTTACTTGTAGCCGTATCATGATTTTCGCTAGTATTTTCAATAGGACTAAGACTGCCCATTGGTTTATCTAGCCCACACTGGCATTCAAACTCCTTCTTAACCAACATCGAATTAAACCACCATTTTTCCATAGCGTTTTCTTGCCTCCTATTTGTATGAAAATACAATAGATGAATAGTCATTCGAGCCAAAATTCTTTAGTTGAATATTTTATTTCCTACCAGAATAAAAAGAGAAACTCAATCACTAGAATTCATTAGTAACTAATAAAATTAGCAAGGAGTTTGCCTATTGAAAAAAGTCTTTGTTGTTTTGTATAAATTGATGGCAATACTTGACCACTATACTTCAATATATATGATATGACTATGCCAGAACACTTTTTCGTTATAAAAAAAATGATAAAGAGTATGTTCTCCTCAGTCATGTTAAACTCGCATAAAAAAAAAAAGAATTTTTTATTTTCGTGTATGAATTCAAAATCATTTTTTCAGATTTTCAGAAAATCTCGTCTAAGAACTAACTAATAAAAGGACAATATACGGGATCAGTAGTAAAGGCTTTGTTTCAAGGAAACTCAAGAATATAAACGAATATACCAATCCTAAGAATCCATAGGATTCGTTGTGGATCCAAGATAGCAATCGAAAGATTTAATTCGTCAACTTTGTATTTGAAATCTTCTCTACTTAGATTATTAGAGATTATTATTATTAGATTAGATTAAGTCTGTATTTATCGAAAATACGTGCAATAGAATCTTTGTATTCGGCTCAATCCTTTTTATTAAAAGATTGGGCCGAGTTAAAGTTCAATTCAACTAAGAGAACAAAAGGTAATTGTAATTACCACTTCTATGCTTTAGCTTTATCCAAAGTATCCACTGCCGCAAAATTAAATGTGATCTCCTTCCATACCTCGGAAGCAGCTGCCAGTTCAGGACTCCATTTACAAGCCTCGCGGATAATATCACCCCCATCAACAGCAAGATCACGCCCCTCGTTCCGAGCTTTTACGCATGCTTCTAGAGCTACTCGATTCGCTACAGCACCTGGTGCATTACCCCAAGGGTGTCCCAAAGTTCCTCCACCAAACTGTAGTACCGAATCATCTCCAAAAATCTCTGTCAGAGCAGGCATATGCCAAACGTGAATACCTCCTGAAGCCACAGGAAGAACACCCGGTAGAGAGACCCAATCTTGAGTGAAATAAATACCGCGGGAGCGATCTTTTTCAATATAATCATCACGCAGTAAATCAACAAAGCCCAAAGTTATATCTCTTTCGCCTTCAAGTTTACCTACTACAGTACCGGCGTGAATATGATCTCCGCCAGACATACGTAACGCTTTAGCTAGGACGCGGAAGTGCATACCATGGTTCTTCTGCCTATCAATAACTGCATGCATTGCACGGTGGATGTGAAGAAGTAAGCCATTATCTCGGCAATAATGAGCCAAGCTAGTATTTGCAGTGAACCCCCCTGTTATGTAATCATGCATTACGATAGGAACTGCCAATTCTCGAGCAAATACAGCCCTTTTGATCATTTCTTCGCATGTACCTGCAGTAGCATTCAAGTAATGCCCTTTGATTTCACCTGTTTCAGCCTGCGATTTATAAATTGCTTCGGCACAAAATAAGAAACGATCTCTCCAACGCATAAATGGTTGAGAGTTCACGTTTTCATCATCTTTGGTAAAATCAAGTCCACCACGAAGACATTCATAAACCGCTCTACCGTAGTTTTTAGCAGATAAACCTAATTTCGGTTTAATAGTACATCCCAACAGGGGACGACCATACTTGTTCAATTTATCTCTCTCGACTTGAATCCCATGAGGCGGTCCTTGGAAGGTTTTAACATAAGCAACGGGAATTCGCAAATCTTCCAAACGTAGGGCGCGTAGGGCTTTGAACCCAAATACATTACCTACAATGGAAGTAAACATGTTAGTAACAGAACCTTCTTCAAAAAGGTCTAAGGGGTAAGCTACATAAGCAATAAATTGCTCTTCTTCTCCAGGAACTGGCTCAATGTGGTAGCATCTCCCTTTGTAACGATCAAGGCTGGTAAGTCCATCTGTCCATACAGTTGTCCATGTACCGGTAGAAGACTCGGCAGCTACCGCGGCCCCCGCTTCTTCTGGCGGAACTCCGGGTTGAGGAGTTACTCGGAATGCTGCCAAAATATCAGTATCTTTGGTTTCGTATTCAGGAGTATAATAAGTTAATTTGTACTCTTTAACACCAGCTTTGAATCCAACACCTGCTTTAGTCTCTGTTTGTGGTGACATAAATATAAATCCCTCCCTACAACTCATGAATTAAGAATTCTCACAACAACAAGGTCTACTCGACACAAATTCGTTGTTAATGCAATTTTTCACGGGAATCTTGTGAAAGATTCCCAACCAATACTAAAATTATCAACTAATCAGAATGTTTAATTCTTAGACCATATGATTTGCCAAATACATCATTATTGTATACCCTTTCATATATATAACGCAACCCAATTTACCTTTTTTTTTTGAGTCGGATAGAACTTAATGAATCGTAATGTAAATAGAGCTCGGGTTCGAATTCCATAGATATAGATAATATAGGTGGGATTTTCTATGAATGATAAACAAATGAAAGGCTTTCTCAAGATTCTTATTCATCCACTTCAAATTCCCTGTTTCTTTATTGAAACAATTAAATTGAATTCAATTGAATGATAACAATCAAATGGGTTGTTACCTCTCATGTCTTATTGAATTAACTTGAATTAATCGATCGACTCGCTATCGGCTATTTGTTGAATTCGATAATTTAAATTTTCGTAAAACTATTTTCTTTATTAATTATTATGAGAATAAATTCTACTACTTCTGGTTCTGTAGTTTCCCCGCTTGACAAAAAAAACCTGGGGCGTATTGTCCAAATCATCGGCCCGGTACTAGATGTAGCCTTTCCGCCAGGCAAGATGCCTAATATTTATGACGCCCTAGTAGTTAAAGGTAAAGATACTGTTGGTCAACCAATTAATGTAACTTGTGAAGTACAACAATTATTAGGAAATAATAGAGTTAGAGCTGTAGCTATGAGTGCTACAGATGGTCTAACGAGAGGAATGGAAGTTATTGGCACGGGGGCACCTCTAAGTGTTCCGGTAGGTGGAGCAACTCTGGGACGAATTTTCAACGTGCTTGGGGAGCCTGTTGATAATTTGGGTCCGGTAGATACCCGTACAACATCTCCTATTCATAGATCCGCACCTGCCTTTATACAGTTAGATACAAAATTATCCATTTTTGAAACCGGAATTAAAGTAGTAGATCTTTTAGCCCCTTATCGCCGTGGCGGAAAAATAGGACTGTTTGGGGGGGCTGGGGTGGGTAAAACAGTACTCATCATGGAATTGATTAACAATATTGCCAAAGCGCATGGGGGCGTATCCGTATTTGGCGGAGTGGGTGAACGTACTCGTGAAGGAAACGATCTTTACATGGAAATGAAAGAATCTGGAGTGATTAATGAAGAAAATATTGCAGAATCCAAAGTGGCTCTCGTTTATGGTCAGATGAACGAACCACCAGGAGCTCGTATGAGAGTTGGTTTGACTGCCCTAACTATGGCAGAATATTTTCGAGATGTTAATGAACAAGACGTACTTCTATTTATCGACAATATATTCCGTTTCGTTCAAGCAGGGTCCGAAGTCTCGGCCTTATTGGGTCGAATGCCTTCTGCTGTGGGCTACCAACCCACCCTGAGTACTGAAATGGGTTCTTTACAAGAAAGAATTACTTCTACCAAAGAGGGGTCGATAACTTCTATTCAAGCAGTTTATGTGCCTGCAGACGATTTAACCGACCCCGCGCCTGCTACGACATTTGCACATTTAGATGCTACTACCGTACTATCAAGAGGATTAGCTGCTAAAGGGATCTATCCAGCCGTCGATCCTTTAGATTCAACATCAACTATGCTTCAACCTCGGATCGTTGGTGAGGAACATTATGAAACCGCGCAACAAGTAAAGCAAACTTTACAACGTTACAAAGAACTTCAGGATATTATAGCTATCCTTGGGTTAGACGAATTATCCGAAGAGGATCGTTTAATCGTAGCACGGGCGCGAAAAATTGAACGTTTCTTATCACAACCCTTCTTCGTAGCAGAAGTATTTACTGGCTCTCCAGGGAAATACGTTGGTCTGGCAGAAACAATTAGAGGATTTCAATTGATTCTTTCCGGAGAATTAGATGCTCTTCCTGAACAAGCCTTTTATTTAGTAGGTAATATCGATGAAGCTACCGCGAAGGCTATGAACCTAGAAATGGAGTTGAACAAATGACCTTAAATCTTTGTGTACTGACCCCTAATAAAATTGTTTGGGATTCAGAAGTAAAGGAAATCATTTTATCTACTAATAGTGGTCAAATTGGCATATTACCCAACCATGCCCCTATTGCCACAGCTGTAGATATAGGTATTTTAAGAATACGCCTTAATGATGAATGGTTAACAATGGCTCTGATGGGTGGTTTTGCTAGAATAGGCAATAATGACATAACTGTTTTAGTAAATGATGCGGAGAAGGGTAGTGACATTGATGCACAAGAAGCTCAGCAAACTCTTGAAATAGTAGAAGCTAATTTGAAAAAGGCTGAAGGAAAGAGACAAATAATTGAAGCAAATCTAGCTCTCCGGCGAGCTAGAACACGAGTAGAGGCTCTCAATGCGGTTTGATTTCATAACTAAGTTTGGTACCATTCAAATAATCAGGTTTCAAACCCTATTTTGATTCTGGCAAGTGAATCAAATCAAATGCAATGAAGCAAAGCCCCATTTTGCTGCAACTAAAAGAAATTCAAAAATGAAAAATCAATAAACTAAACATAGGGTGGTTCAAAAACTTATTAGATACTTATTAGATACTGAGTATCTAATAAGTTCTACCTACTATTGGATTTGAACCAATGACTCTCGCCGTATGAAAGCAATACTCTAACCACTGAGTTAAGTAGGCCAATTCTCGTCCCCCAAAAAAGAAAAATGGAACCCATTCCCCTGTTGGATTATAAATAGAATATTCCTTAGAAGCAATACCGGCGAAACAGATCAAAGATTTATGATGTTTGATCATCGAATATTCATCTTGACAAGAAATTAGCTAGATGATAAAATATGTATCACAAGCAATAAGGGCTATAGCTCAGTTGGTAGAGCGCCTCGTTTACACGTGCGCCAATGTTTTTCAAGGGGAACCCATCATAAAATGAAATCAAAAGAATGGGAATATTAATTAAGAAGGTGATGTCTTACCCCATAACTTTAAGGGAACAATAGCCTGACAAAGGGTTTGGTTCGATTGGAATACCCGTATAGGTGCCAAGGAGACCCTATCCTGGATTTGAGATATTGATAAGGTGAATATTTAGTCTAGTCAATGCTAGGCCTAATGAGTCTTAAGGAGCTCAAACAATCTCTTTTCGTCCTATGAACTTTAAGGTGTATTAAGTTTCATATTTCATTTTTAAGAAGAACGATAGAGACTTCATTTAACTTAGGTTGATATAGGCCAGAGGCAGACCTACGTCAAGAAAACCGTACCTTTGAAAGACTTTGGTAGTGCTCTTGGATCATAATGCCAAAATTAAGTAATCCGAGCACGTGGAGCTATTTTCTTTTTCTATCAAAAGAAAAAATATGGCAGACTAGCTGATATTTTCATCAGTTAATGAAAGAGCCCAATGCAAAAAAAATGCATGTTGGGTCTTTGAAACAGTTCAGATCATTTTGATAATAAAAAGTTTGAGCTGTTTTACCGAGAAGGTCTACGGTTCGAGTCCGTATAGCCCTAAAATGAATTCAAATTACTATGTTACAATTACTAATTTATTAGAATAGAAAAAAAAAAATGATTAATGAAAATTCAATAAAATTTTAGAATATTAATTTTGATTCTCTTTTTTATTTCATTTTAATAAATTTATCAAAATTTCAATTTATTCAATTAGAACAATGAGAATTACCTTTCTTTAGTTTAGACTTTAGTTTCTAGAGAAACTTAGGCAAAAAAAGAACTTATATACAAAGTAAGACATAGATCGAATTATACTAACTAAAAAAGAAAAAGCGGTATAATGGAAATAGGATTGCACCTTGAAATGCGATATTCCCCACAGTAAACAACAGAAACTAGTCAATTCGATCAAAACGAATTTATGTTTATTTTGACTAAAAAGTTATTGATGTCTTGACAATTTGAATTTGAATCGAGCAATCCAGTATATTTTTCACGTCTAGAGGAGTCTGTCTATGTTTCTGCTTTACGAATATGATATTTTTTGGGTATTTCTAATAATATCAAGTCTTATTCCTATTTTTACCTTTTTCATTTCAGGAGTTTTAGCCCCGATTAAAAAAGGACCAGAGAAACTTTCTAGTTATGAATCGGGTATCGAACCAATGGGTGATGCTTGGTTACAATTTCGTATCCGTTATTATATGTTTGCTTTAGTTTTTGTTGTTTTTGATGTTGAAACGGTTTTTCTTTATCCATGGGCAATGAGTTTCGATATATTGGGTGTATCTGTATTTGTAGAAGCTTTAATTTTTGTACTTATCTTAATTGTTGGTTTAGTTTGTGCATGGCGAAAGGGGGCATTGGAATGGTCTTAGCTCCTGAATATTAAGACAATACAAAGAAAACGGGGAAAAAAGAAAATTAAGACTATTATGAATTCCATTGAGTTTCCTTTACTTGACCGAACAGCCCAAAATTCGGTTATTTCAACTACATTAAATGATCTTTCAAATTGGTCAAGACTCTCTAGTTTATGGCCGCTTCTCTATGGTACCAGTTGTTGCTTCATTGAATTTGCTTCCCTAATAGGGTCACGATTCGACTTTGATCGTTATGGGCTAGTACCAAGATCGAGTCCTAGACAGGCGGATCTAATTTTAACAGCTGGAACAGTAACAATGAAAATGGCCCCCTCTTTAGTGAGACTATATGAGCAAATGCCCGAACCGAAATATGTTATTGCTATGGGAGCATGTACAATTACAGGAGGGATGTTCAGTACTGATTCTTATAGTACTGTTCGGGGAGTTGATAAACTAATTCCTGTGGATGTCTATTTACCAGGCTGTCCACCTAACCCGGAAGCGGTTATAGAGGCTATAACAAAACTTCGTAAAAAAATATCTCGAGAAATCTACGAAGATAGAATTAGGTCTCAACGAATGAACCGGTGTTTTACTTCCAATCATAAGTTTCATATTCAGCGCAGTATTCATATTGGAAATTTTACTAAAGGAATCCTTTATCAAGCGGACTCTACGGCAACGTCAGAAATACCTACTGAACCCTTTTTTAAATACAAAAGTTCAGTCTTTTATGACGAATTGAAAAATTAGGCAGTATTTCTTTGTACAAAATAGCACTATACACTATAGTAGGCTAATCTTCATAAATTTCATCGTAAATGTGAAATACTTAATACAAATAATACACATAATAATACACATAAAGGGGGGGGAGAGATAAAAAAGATGCAGGGTCGTTTGTCGGCTTGGCTAGTCAAGCATGGACTAAGTCATAGATCTTTGGGTTTTGATTACCAAGGTACAGAGACTTTACAAATAAAGCCACAGGATTGGTATTCCATTGCTGTTATTTTATATGTATATGGTTACAATTATCTACGCTCACAATGCGCCTATGATGTAGCGCCCGGGGGGCTATTAGCTAGTGTCTATCATCTTACGAGAATAGAATATGGTGTAGATCAGCCAGAAGAGGTATGCATAAAAGTATTTGTCTCAAGAAAGAATCCTAGGATTCCGTCTGTCTTCTGGGTTTGGAAAAGTGTGGATTTTCAAGAACGAGAATCCTATGATATGTTGGGAATCTTTTATGAAACTCATCCACGCCTGAAACGTATCTTAATGCCGGAAAGTTGGATAGGCTGGCCCTTACGCAAGGATTATATTGCCCCTAATTTTTATGAAATACAAGATGCTCATTGAATGATAAGAAACGAATTTCCATTTCTACAATTTTAATTTCACAAAGCTTATACGTTGCGTTCTAGATTAACCAGAATAAAAATAAGGGGAGTCTCATTTATATTTGGTAATTATTGGTTCATAGGCTAACAAAAAAGATAATATAATTAGAGATTCAGTAGGATTCTCGCATCCCATTTAATTTATTTGATATTTATTTCAGATGATACGACGAACGAACAAAACTTAAAAAACTTCGAAACAGTTTTAGAAAGTTATGTAAGAGAAATGAAGAAATCGAATATGAAAGATGATCCAAAGAACTGAAGGAGTATTGAATTCTAGTTATTTGTATCTCCTGTCTATTTCAGATATTTGACTTTGGAGTCTCTCAACCAACTAATTTAACCTTTTGCTATGAAGTATTAACATTCTTTTTGAAGGATAGGAGAAATGAAATAGAATCTAATTTTTTTAGATACTTTATCTGAAAAATTCTACCCATCTATAAAACTATAAAATAGAAAATAGATGGGGTGGATATATCTCGTCGCAGTGGATAAAAGTATTATTATGATCAAAACTCTAAATGAATAGGAATGCGGATTCACAATTCATTTATAGAAGAGAAAGTCATGCAAATGAATCATGTACTGTGCCATGCCAGGAACCAGATTTGAACTGGTGACACGAGGATTTTCAGTCCTCTGCTCTACCAGCTGAGCTATCCCGACCCGTCCCAATATAGCATCCTGATTTTACTCAAAAATGGGGACTGTGTCAATTAAAAGAAGGAAAGGGAATTCCCAATTCTTATTTAGGTACTGCAATTGTTTGGCTTGTATATTAAAAAAGAGGACTTTGGGAATTTAAGTATGAGTAATTTTATAGATTATAAATTATCAAAATGGGGATTTCTTGCTCAAACACGTTCATTTTTATCTATATCATATAGATGTGATACAAAAGGACATTTTCGCCCCGATCGCTTCTAAGAGAATAGCGTCAATGCCTAAAGCATTTTGAACGGATAAAAAATAAAAAAGTAGATAGGTAAATAGATAATTGGGGAGTCAACTAGTCTATTTGGGGATAGAGGGACTTGAACCCTCACGATTTTAAAAGTCGACGGATTTTCCTCTTAACTATAAATTTCATTGTTGCCGGCATTGACATGTAGAATGGGACTCTATCTTTATTCTCGTCCGATTAATCAGTTCGTAAAAAGATCTATCAGACTATGGAGTGAATCATTTGATAAATGAATATTCGATTCTTTCTTAAACGTGCAATCTTTTAACAACAATTACAATTATATATTTTTTCTATGAAAAAATATAGATTCATTGGGGCTGTCATTTCTCATTTACTATACTATTCACTACGTATGGATAGTATATACGTTTATCCTTCACTTAATACTTGTATTTTCTGAATTTTTGATGGAAAGAATTCTCGACTAACGCAGCCAACTCCATTTGTTAGAACAGCTTCCATTGAGTCTCTGCACCTATCCCCTTTTTCACTTTCTAAACCTTTGTTTTCGGAAAATAGGATTTGGCTCAGGATTGCCCCTTTTTATTAATTCCAGGGTTTCTCTGAATTTGAAAGTTCTCACTCAGCAGGTTTCCATACCAAGGCCCAATCCAATTAAGTCCGTAGCGTCTACCAATTTCGCCATATCCCCCTTCGTTTTGTGTTGAGATTAAAATTTCATTCCGATGTTGTTTCTTTTGTTCTTTCATTTCTACTGAAATCATTGAATTCAATTGAATTCATTAGATATCAGATTCCTATCTCGAAAAACTATTTTCGTTTATTTCTTACCTACCTTCTATAGGACTATAGGGAACCCTGGTTGGATTTGGTCCAATCGACTATCATTCTACCATTTCTCTATCTGCAATTCAATATAGATGGATATATAGCTAAGGCAAATATATATCTAACTGTCACGTTTCCGATGTAATTTTGAATACTTGAAGGTTCGATTCTTTTTTTTGTCGTCTTAATTTATGTCTTTACTACTCACTTCTTTATGAATGAAAGTAGGGAATGTCTCATTAGTTATAACTAACGATTCCAAATTGGAACTATATGATATAGAATCAAATAAAATAATAGAATAAAAACAAGTTTAAATGTCATTTGAATTCAAAAACGAAAACTTTAATTATCTAAAACTCAAATGCTAAAAGATATATCCAATTTTAAAATATTCGAATTGGAAATTGTATTTATTATTAACATAGTAATAAAAATGAATAGTAATAAAGAAATCGAAATTCTATTGTATTTTACAATATTAAATAATTTAATATATTCTAGAATAGATTTATATTATTTATTTATTTTAATATTATTTATGAAATATTGATTTGAAATTTTACGATTTTCGATATTCAATTCATATCAACTTTAACTAGATAAGAAATCAAATAAATAAAATAATAGTAAATAACTAAGCTTCTAAGAATTTCTTTTATTCTTCTAGCTCTAAAATGGATATTATATGAGCCCGCTTAGCTCAGAGGTTAGAGCATCGCATTTGTAATGCGATGGTCATCGGTTCGATTCCGATAGCCGGCTTTTCCTATTTATTCAAAATTTTACGTAATTGAGAATGTCCCTTTTGAAATCTAAAGAATATTAAAGGGGTGGCATCTCCCCTTTCCAAAAGCCATCCTCTTTTTAAGTTCTAAGACCTTAGATTATATCAGGAAAGGGTTCCTTTTTTCTAGAATAGTTTTTCTATACTATTCTATACTAGAAGGGTGTGGGTCATTATTCAATTCATCTCTTCTAGTACACAAGTACGATATTTCAATTTCAGTAAACTTCGTTTCATTTCTTTCGTTCAGTTTTATTTTAGTTTAAAAAAAATAATAAGAATAAAATTCATATTAAATAAGAATAAGGAGTCTTTATGTCGCGTTACCGAGGACCTCGTTTCAAAAAAATACATCGCCTAGGGGCTTTACCAGGGCTAACTAATAAAAAGCCTAGAGCTGGAAACGATCTTAGAAACCAATCCTATTCGGGGAAAAAATCTCAATATCGTATTCGCCTAGAAGAAAAACAAAAGTTGCGTTTTCATTATGGTCTTACAGAACGACAATTAGTAAAATATGTTCGTATTGCCGGAAAAGCCAAGGGGTCAACAGGTCAAGTTTTACTCCAATTACTTGAAATGCGTTTGGATAACATCCTTTTTCGATTGGGTATGGCTTCGACTATTCCTGCTGCCCGCCAATTAGTTAACCATAGACATATTTTAGTTAATGGTCGTATAGTGGATATCCCAAGTTATCGCTGCAAACCCCGAGATATTATTACAGCGAAGGATGAGCAAAAATCTAAAGCTCTGATTCAAAAATCTCTGGATTCGTCCCCTCATGAAGAATTACCAAGTCATTTGATCGTTCAACCATTCCAATATAAAGGATTAGTCAATCAAATAATAGATAGTAAATGGATCGGTTTGAAAATAAATGAATTGCTAGTCGTAGAATATTATTCTCGTCAAACTTAAACCTAATTAAAATAAATGCAAGAGGTTGCGACGCGAAGTAAATTAACTTAGTATTTAGTCAAAATATTTAGTAAAAAAAAGTAGGTTTGATTCGTATTTTGTCCCGTTTATAGATCTTTAGTTTACAGATTAAGGAATATTTTGATTCGTTATCTATTGTTCTTTCTTATAGTTACAGTATTTTCTTTATCTAGTATTTTATGTGTCATACCAATTAGGAATAGAGAACCTATCTTAACTAAAAGATAGGTCGAACGGTTGGACTAGTGTTCTAAAGTTCCCATTATTTTTGTTGTTAGGCAAGTCATCAACGAAAACGGAAAGAGAGGGATTCGAACCCTCGGTAAACAAAAGCCTACATAGCAGTTCCAATGCTACGCCTTGAACCACTCGGCCATCTCTCCTATATAATGATTATGACCCAAAAATGGAATAAATTCCGAGTCATTCAGATGGATAATCAATTATTGGAACAGGTCCTTTCGTTCGTATGTTACACCACTCCATTCAGGGAAATCGAATAGGGTTCAAATAGTTCTTATTGATTCCTGGAGGAATTGGAAGTAAAGGGTCCATATCTTTTTCTTTTTTTTTTTTATAAATTCCAATTTATTTTTATGTTATTTCGTACGGTACAATTCTTTTCTTGCGCAGGATCTTTTTCTTGTGAGAGGTAATTAGAAGAATTAATCGAATGGATTGTTGCCTATGCCTAGATCTCGAACAAATGCAAATTTTATTGATCAAACCTTTTCAATTGTAGCAAATATTTTATTACGAATAATTCCGACAACTTCAGGAGAAAAAGAGGCATTTACCTATTACAGAGATGGTGCGATTTGATTTTGTTCTTTTTTTTTTCTATTGATTCATTTCTATCAGTCTTACGAAAAAGACACACGATTCCAGTCGGTCAATTTTTTGAAAATAAAAATATATAAATATATATAGTTAATTAATTATATAAATTATAATAATTAAATTAAAATTTTATATTAATATAAAATAGAAAAATATATAATATATATATATTAAATATTAATATAAAATAGAAAAATATATATAATATATATATATACGATATATATATACGCTTGCTGAGGGTGAAACTTGGAAATAGAACAATTCCCTCTGTCGCGTATCCTCGATTAATGCAACCTGGTATGCTATGTTTCAATTGTGGATTCTAGTATTCAGCGAAAGGTTACACCTAGGGGTAGGGGTTCTTTCTGTATTATGGGTTAATAGGACTCTACTAGTACTAGTACTACTAATAGGCAGCATAGGGGAAGACGCACTACATTTAGGAATCAACAACACGAAAACTTTGTTAGAAATTACCCCTTGCTTATGTGCTCGGGAATAAAAGAATGGTTGGGATAACAAGCACCCATCTCGTTTGTACTTTGGATATTCGTATAACCGTCGAAGGGTGTTGAAGTGACTAATTCCTTGAAATTAGAAAGCGTTGAAAACAAAGAAATTGTTGGAGGTATCCTTTCATTTCTATCTAGTCTATCTAATCCCAATAGGCTTGGTGTTAAGAAAAGATCTCTTGCAGGAAGGTTGGCTAGAGATTTCTTGTAAAAACACTAGCCCCGGCCAGTTCATAATGAGAATATTTTAATATTTTTTGGATTACATCTATTATTCTCCTTATGCACATAGGGTGGAGCTGTATGAGATGCAAATCTCACGTACGGTTCTGAAACGGAGGGGTTTAAAACGGAACGACGACCGTAACGAATGTCAGCTCAATCCGAAGGAAATTATGCGGAAGCTTTACAGAATTATTATGAAGCTATGCGACTAGAAATTGATCCCTATGATCGAAGTTATATACTCTATAATATAGGCCTTATTCACACAAGTAATGGAGAACATACGAAAGCTTTGGAATATTATTTTCGAGCACTGGAACGAAACCCATTCTTACCACAAGCTTTTAACAATATGGCCGTGATCTGTCATTACGTGCGGCTATCTCTACTATAGAAACAAAAAAAGAAAGAACAACTCTACTAGTAACGACTGTAAAAAGCTAGGCTTTCTACATATACATCGTCTAAAATAACGATTTATCTTAGCTGTAGTAAAGAAAGACACTTGATAGGAGTCGAAATACGCCTAGTTACTTTTTCTATGGATAAAAAGGATCTAATTGATAGAAGAAGCGCCGTAAAGATCAATTCCCCGGGTTTAGGCCCATACAATAAAAACTGCGTACTACTTATGTTTATGTCAGGATCGTAGATATCCTTATCGCATAATGTGAGATAAAGATTAGGAATCGACTTATGTAATAGAGTTGATCCCCTAAGATTTTGGGCAGCGGTGTAGGATCAAATCCCAAGGATGGTAAGTCTTTTTCGTATGACGGAAAGTCTTTTTCAAAAATTCTATATAAATTTTTATATGAAACCGAGATAGTTACTTTTCAGAAAATTCTAATGATAAGGGGACTTTATTCTTCTGACGGTGGGACAAAAGATAAAACTAAATAAAATGGATTAGGAATCCCATTTTTAGTTTGAAACTCATGTAATTAACCTCTTTTGGCTAACCCTAAAAAATTGAATAGATCCATAGAAATCTCATTCATTAGGTATATTAAAATGGCACACCAAAAGACTTGATTGCCGAGCCGTATGAGGTAGGAAACTCTCAAGTACGGTTCTAAGGGAAGGAATTTACCTACCTATTCCGACCGAGGAGAACAGGCCATTCGCCAGGGAGATTCGGAAATAGCGGAAGCTTGGTTTGACCAAGCGGCCGAATACTGGAAACGTGCTATATCGCTTACTCCCGGTAATTATATTGAAGCACACAATTGGTTGAAGATCACGAGGCGTTTCGGATAAAAAAAGCCGACGCCTTTTAGTTTTATGAGTGAATTGTCTATTTAGTATTTAAATTGTTTAGCTATGTATATTATTATAGATCCTTTTATCATTTTTGTTAAAATGAATTGTTTGTTTGTCCTATCAGTCAAAAAAAAAAAATAGATCATTCCTTTGGGAAGACCCAATTCAATTAATCAATTAAAGAATTTCATTATACCCCTTCTAAGCTAAGTGCTTTATTTCATCTGGTATTTCGTAGTCACAAAAAAGATACAAAAAGTACAAAATATACCCCTTCTTCATTTTTATTATTTTTCTTAATTATTAATATTAAATTTGATTTAAAATAAAAACGAATCAAAGAAACGTAACTTTCGAATGACTAAATCTATATACCGGGATATCTCTTAGTAATGCCTTCTGGCGCAGTTTGGTTTGTGATTTGAAAGAGAAGGATTAATATTATCTATGTAAAAAGAAAAGGTGAAAGAGATGAATCTAAAAACGTCTAATTAAGATATGACTATATCCTCGGTTACACAAAGCAAACAGCCGTTTTTGCATCAATCCAAAATAGAAAAAAAGTTTTATAAGATTCTA
>JBBYHH010000006.1:677704-688261 GCA_038382905.1 Daphne laureola | reverse complement strand
TTTTCTCTCTATCTGAGTGCAGCTTCAACGCTAGGGATTACCGATTCAATCTACCTCATACCCCTTCTGTAATCAACTACCGGGGATTGTGGATCATGCTCTCTTTTACTCTTATGCCCTTGCCATCCGACTCTCGTGCCTCAGTTTTTTAGTTTATTCGATTTAGGTCAAATAGTACATACCCCTATCACTATCACTACACAAGTGGATAGGATACATTTTTATTTTTATTTTTTTTATTTTTTTTATTTTTTTTATTTTTTTTATTTTTTTTATTTTTTTTATTTTATTAAAAGTGGATAGGATATTAATCCATCCTTATTATAAAAATGGAGAGTTTTTGGATGATAGTCTAACAAGTCTTGAAAAGGTAGACGGCCCCGGTCCAAAATCTGCGTGGGCTCATCTGTCCCTCTTCCTCTCTTCTACCCCTGGGGCTCTGATTTGATTTGCAAAAAAAAAGCCTCCAACAAAAATCTCCAGAACAAAAAGAAAAAAAAGAAGCAGAAACAAAAAGATCAAAATCTCTTCCCGAGTGCTTGACTTAATGTTCATACCAACATCCGACCCTTTTGTATAAAATAAAATAATAAAAAGAAAAAAAACCAAAATCTCTAATGTCACCCTCGTGACTTCTTGGTGCTTTTTTCCAGGATCTGCTAAGATCTCGCCCTTCTTCTCTCCAACCATTTTTGTTTCTTTCCTTCTTTTATCAGTCTTCTTCTTCCTAGTCTTCGTGACTTCACTCTACTCTTCTGGGTTTCTGCTTTGAAACATTCGGATTCTCGGAGGATTCGTCTTCCGATCTAGCTGTCGCGTTTGCTGGAGGTTTTTGGAAATGGATGTTCATCCGGTTCGCAGTGAGAGATCGAGCCGCTCTTCGTTCAGCTCCAACAATGGAAATGACGACTTCTCTCTTCACACCGTCAATGGCGATGATTACGACAGTGACGGCTCCAATTTCGCTCCTCCGTGAGTCGATTGATTACTGTCATAATGTGCTTCTGTGATGTTTGATTGACTCTTTCTTTTCTTGGTTATGGCTGCAGTACTCCATCTGCAGCGTCCATGGCTGTTCCAGCGGAGCTTGCGGGTGCTATACCCTTGATTGACAGGTTCCAGGTGGGAAATGCAAGGAAAGCCTGAATTCGTTGTTGTACTGGATTAATAGTCTAATACTTGTTTCTGAAAATCGTGATAGGTAGATGGGTTTCTGAGATTGATGCAGAAGCAAATTCACTCAGCCGGCAAGCGTGGGTTTTTCTCTAAAAAGTCTGTTGGTCCTCAGGCTCGGGATAAGTTTACGTTCGAGGACATGTTATGTTTCCAAAAGGTGAAGAAACAGTATCACTTTCTATACTTGGTCTTGCCTTTTTAGGAACAAAGAGCTAAAACGCATGTATTTGTAGGAACCAATACCAACCTCATTGTTAAAAATCAACAGTGACCTCTCCAGTCGAGCGACAAAGATGTTCCAAATAATCTTGAAGTACATGGGAGTTGATTCATCCGATCGCATAACTCTAGTTAGCTTAGACGAAAGGATTGAGCTTGTAGGCAGGCTTTATAAGCAAGCTTTGAAACGTGCTGAGCTTCGTGATGAACTTTTCGCTCAAGTTTCAAAACAAACAAGGAATAACCCTGACCGGTTAGTATGCCCATCTGATGTTGTTGAGCCTGTAAGTTTTAGAGGGATTAAGTTTGACTTGCCTGGTTCTCATCCTCATCTGTTTTGCCTCTGCAGCCAGTACTTGGTTAGAGCATGGGAGCTCATGTACCTATGTGCATCTTCCATGCCTCCTAGCAAGGATTTTAGTGCATATTTATCTGAGTATGTTCATGGTGTTGCACATGGTCCGCAAAATGATTCTGAGGTTAAAGCTTTCGCTTTTAACACACTAAACGCTTTGAAGTGTTCTGTTAAAGCTGGACCGAGGCAAACAATACCTGGACGTGAAGAGATTGAAGCTCTTCTAACCGGTCGGAAGTTGACTACTATTGTGTTTTTCATGGATGAAACTTTTGAAGAAATAACATATGACATGGGAACAACGGTGTCTGATGCCATTGAGGTAATGTCAAGCCTTCTCAATCTACTGCAAACTTTTGTTTATCATTTGCTTATAAGAAAAGCACAAGTATATATGAATGAAATGAAATTAGACTAAAAACAAAAAGCACAAGTATAGTACCTTGTGCATTCTATGGCTGCATGAGTGTGCTGTATGGAAACAAGGTCAGCAATTAATAATCTTGTTTCTTCAGGACAAATGTAATGCAGAAGGTAAGGTGATAAGTTAGAGAAGTAACTAGCACCACTGCCTTAGAGTATGCACACGTTGAAAATGCTTGAAACCAAGATCTGAAACATTAACCATGAGTTGCTCCGTATTATCTTTCTTTTTTAGTTTTATTATTGCTGAAACGTGCCATCAACCACACCCCTTAGAGGGAATGAAAGTATTCTATGCCTAATGCTGGATAACTGAATTTAAAATCCACTTGTGAGAGCTATTTCTATATCAGAGAAATGGGCAATTTTACCACCACAAGTACCCTCTTACACGGATTAACCTCCAATTGATTTTTTAGAACCATTTTCCCACCTGATAGGGGGAATATCGTTTTAATTTTGGAACAGTGTACTTAGTTGCCAATAATGTGGCAAAACACCAGTCCGACATGTCAGCTATTCCTCCAACTCGGTTGACTGTCACTTTAGGCCCATGAACTTCCGCTTGTACCACTCAGTCCCATTTTCAAGTGAAATTGAGGGCTCCATACCCTGATGGTCTTGTAAATGCGGCCTTGAAGTTGCCACCATTCTTTACAACCAACTCTGCTGCCATGGTCCTTCCTGTAGTTCAGTTTGGCTCGTGATCGAGATCTGTTCATTTTGAGATGGCTGATCCAGCCTAGGGAGTAGTGGATGGTACCATCAATGTGAGTGGTATGAGTGGTAAAATTGTGCCTAAAAGATAACATTGGTGGTAAAATGTAAACAGAAAAAGAAAAAAAAAAGCAATTGATGAAAAATCTACGGTGGAAAAACAATTGGTGGTAAAATCTAGGCAGAAAAATATTTTTGGTGATAAAAATTGCCCACTTTCTCTTTTATATTAATAAAACCTAAAAGGAACCACCTAGAACAATTTTACCATCTTCTAGTTTCCCTTTCTTTCAAAACCATCTCCTGGATGGTTTTTAAACTGCTAGAGTACTTTGAGAAAGGGAAGGAGGCTTAGCACTCTGGTTTTCTTGTTCTGTCCTGTTCTGTTTTGTTGTTTCTTTTCAAAATTTTGGCTAAAAAATGAATCAGCCAGATGCAGGTATGGTATTCATGTGTTGCATTAATATTTTCAGTTTCACATTTTTCTTTCTTTCTTGCTAAACATTGATTGGTTCAGGAGCTTGCAGGTATAATAAAGTTGTCAGCGTATTCTAGTTTCAGTCTTTCTCAATGTCAAAAAGTTGTGACTGGCTCTAAATCTCCTGACCCTGGCAATGGTAGGTTTAAAAACTTTGTTTATTATACATATTACTGTACTTTTGTAATAAATAGTTGCCTAATTGCAGTTTTTGGGCATGTAGAGGAGTATATTGGTCTGGATGACAACAAATATATCGGAGATTTGCTTGCTGAATTCAAGGCAGCCAAGGACCGAAGTAAAGGAGAAATTTTGCACTGTAAGCTTGTATTCAAAAAGAAACTCTTTCGGGAATCCGATGAAGCTATTACAGATCCGATGTTTGCTCAGCTCTCCTATGTTCAGGTATGTGATTTTACACACATTTGAAATAAAAAGAACCTTGGCAGTGTAAGGAATCTTTTATTGATGCTGTATTATGCAGTTACAACATGATTATATATTAGGCAACTATCCTGTTGGAAGGGATGATGCTGCTCAGCTCTCAGCATTGCAGATCTTAGTTGAGATTGGATTTGTTGGTGACCCTGAATCATGCACGTTAGTGCCTTACTCGTATTCTCTTCATGTGATTTTTTATTTTCATTTTAAGCATATTTCAGGTCATATTTCCTCTTTCTCCCACACTAGTCGATACTTACCATTTTTGTAAATATTAAGGGTGTAATGCCACATAAGCATATGTTATATTTTTTTTTTAATATAACCCTAACCTAATACACAGTTACTGGTAAAGCATAATAGGTACTCGTATCTAAATGGATGCTACTTATTATCGGTAAAATCAGAAGAAGATGCAAAAGGTGATAAAGTGTAGCCCATTTTAGGATGGAAGTTTGTCTAAAAAGTGTTACTATTTGACATTGGAACTCTTTTATGGATTTAAATGCATTCTACCAGTTCTGTAATTGCCATGTGTTTTGTGTTATCTGTTTGTTTCTTTCTACAAATGGTTTGACCGAGTACTATCTGTCTCTTCAGCGATTGGAATTCTCTTCTGGAAAGATTTCTTCCCAGACAAGTTGCTCTTACTAGGGAAAAGCGAGAATGGGAGCTAGACATTCTTTCCCGTTACCGCTTGATGGTATGAACTACGTCTTTAAGTGCTCCATCAAATTTTTTATTGCTGTAATTTCCCAATAATTTATATTCTTTTTGCATTTTGTTCTGATGGTAAATGTCTTCGTTTTATTTTTTCTTAGGAACATTTGACTAAAGATGATGCAAGACAACAATTTTTGCGAATCTTGCGAACACTCCCGTACGGAAATTCAGTGTTCTTCAGTGTGCGTAAAATTGATGATCCTATTGGACTTCTGCCTGGAAGAATAATCTTAGGCATCAACAAGCGCGGGGTCTGTTTTGTCACAACATTTTATTTGTAAGGTATGCGTGTCAATTGTATTTTGTACAACACATTTACTAAAGTTTCCAATCTCGTTACATTTTAGGTTCACTTCTTCCGACCCGTTCCAAAGGAATACTTGCATTCATCTGAACTTAGGGACATCATGCAGTTTGGCAGTAGCAATACTGCAGTCTTTTTCAAAATGCGAGTTGCTGGTGTTCTTCACGTATTCCAGTTTGAAACCAAACAGGTATGGTAGTTCCTTTATTTCTCTTCCATTATTATTAACGATTTTCCAGTCCTTTAACTAGCGTGTAACCAATAGAGTACTGCAAGAATTAGCTGTAAGCTCTAAGAATTGTTGTATTTGTTTAACTGTGTTATCTTGGAGGAGTTCTATTGCACTTGCATTAATTTTTATTATGTTTTTCTTGTCATAATAGGGAGAGGAGATCTGCGTAGCTTTACAAACACATATAAATGACGTAATGCTGCGCCGATATTCAAAAGCAAAGTCTGCAGCGAATGTGTCAATTAATGGAGATCTTTCTAACACTTTGAAACCGGTCAATTTAGAAATTTACGAGAAGCGCTTGAATGATTTAACCAAAGCTGCTGAAGATTCAGAGAAGAATGTTGCTCAAGTAAGCTTATACTCCCTCCGTACCACCAAAATTAAGACGTTTGACTTTTGAATTTGTGTTTGACTTAAATTTTCACTAAGAAGAATTCGTTAAATAATTCTTAAAAAAATATATTTAAAAACTAGACACATCAAATTATCATATGTATATAAAATATTTAAAATTTGATTATAGAACATTAAAAAAAAAATCATACATTAAATACTGAAAAAGAAACGTTGGACATTTGCTGGAACGGAGGGAGTACAATTTTACTTCTTACTGGTAATAAAATATTACTCCGATAACGTTCTGCTTGTTTTACTCATATTTCATTCACATCTGCTCTTGTAATTTATATTTGATTAATGAGTATACTTTGGGCTCTAGTTAACGGCAGAGTTGCATGAAAAGCAAAAGCAAGAAGCAAAAACACAGGAGGAATTGGAGGACTTGAAAAGTCTTCTAAAACAGGAGAAGGATAACTTAGCAGAGGTTACACGTGAATGCACTAGGCTGAGGTCCTTGTGTGAAGATAAAGATACTTCTCTCCAAGTTAGTAATGTGCTTCTATTTTACAAAACTATTTTAATGTTCATTATTTTATGTTGTGTTACTGATGTTGGTTCTAAACAATTTAAGGATGTTTTGTTGGAAAAACGGACTTTAGAAGCGAAGTTGGTTCAATTGAGTAATCAAACACTGCAAAACAACACGAAAGCAAATGTCTTAGGAACAAATAATCAGGTAATATTCTCTGCAGAGAAAAGTTTATGTAAACCAGCCTTTTGTTTATCAACTTTAGTACTAGTATTTATGTATTACTAATGCATAACTATATGTTGGACTCTTGGTTGCAGCAGACAACGAAAAGGCTTCATGAGGAAATAAAACTTCGCACAGAAGAACTACATGTTGCTGAAGAAAAGATAAAAATAATGACCAATGAAAAAGCTAAGTTGGAAGAGAGAATGTCTAGACTTGAAAAGCAGAGAGCTGAAGAGGTATGATTATTAAATCCTATTGAGATATTTTCTTTTGATAAGGGATTTAGAGACATTACATGATAAACATGTTGTACAATATGGAATGTAGGTTGAAGCTCTTGAAAAGAGCTACGAAAAAGAGTGTGAGGCCTTAAGGTTTTCATTATCTGAATCTCGGAAGAAATTAGAAAGTGTCACAAAAGAATTAGCCATTGCTCAATCAACTGTTGCACTCAAGACAGCAGAGTTGGGGGCATTGAAAAATAATTGGAAGGAGTTAGAGGAGCTAAGAGAAATGAAAGAGGTATAATCCTATGTCCTAATGAATTGCTTATCCATCATTATTCAATTTAACACTTTTTTATATATATTCTCTCAGTGAATAACTATGGTTTCATATTTTGTTGCAACTCTAGGATATTGACCGGAAGAATGAGCAAACTGCTTCCATCCTAAAGATGCAAGGGGCGCAACTTGCTGAGCTAGAAAAGCTATATAAAGAGGAACAAGTTTTAAGAAAAAGATATTTTAACATGATAGAAGGTTGGCATCTAAAGAATAAGATTCTTGTTTAGAAGTCATATTTTGTTTTTTTCCCAGTACTAGTTCCCCTTTGTTTTCTCAAATGTTTTTATGACTTGTCTAATTTTCAGATATGAAAGGCAAGATCAGAGTGTTTTGTCGTTTGAGACCGTTGAATGAGAGAGAGTTGGCTGAAAGTCGAAAGGGAATTGTTTCTAGTGTAGATGAATTTACGGTTGAGCATCCATGGAAAGATGATAAAGTAAAGCAGCATATATATGATCGTGTATTTGATGGTAGTGCCACCCAAGCAGATGTTTTTGAAGACACAAAAGTGAGAGGATTGAACTTGATTATTGCAAGTTTCAAATAATCGGATGCATCTTTTATTCATTCCTCTTTGTTATTTTCGTGTTTGGTATTCTTCATGCAGTATTTAGTGCAGTCAGCAGTCGATGGTTATAATGTATGTGTTTTTGCTTATGGCCAAACGGGCTCTGGGAAAACATTTACAATATATGGATCAGATAGCAACCCTGGATTGACTGCTCGTGCAACTGCAGAACTTTTCAGAATATCAAAACGGGATAGTAACAAATTCATGTTTTCGTTGAAGGTAACTGTTATAGCTTTCTGATCTAGTAGCCATTGACAAGTTTCTTTCAGGTGACATTCATAATTTTGTTTTTGGACCATGAGGAGTCTGGTCCTCTCCACGTCGGTGTTGATAGTCATCATGTACTTTGTGTTGGTCCTGTTTTTGTTGTTTCAGCTGTGTACATTTAACTCCTTGGCATTTGCTTTCTAATAAGGTGCTTTTGATGGCTGATAAGAAAAATCAGATGTAAATATATTATGCTAAGTGATGAAATACAAAGGAACACAAATGATTATTTCATGCACATGTTTTCTTTCAACTTGCGTTTATTATTTAATGTTCTATATGGAATTATGGAATGAACAACTAGGTAATAATATGTTTTCATATATTATTACTCATAATACACACAAACTTAGTGTATGTTAATCATGAAATGTTACAGGCATATATGGTGGAGCTTTATCAAGACACCCTCGTTGACCTTTTGTCACCAAAGAATGCAAAACATATGAAATTGGACATCAAGAAAGATTCAAAGGTAATTTATAATCCTAGAATGTAAAATTGAATTTTCTGATGATGATTTATGATTCCCTATCTATTGTCGAGCTACCTGCTAATTGTACATATTTGCTTTGAATATTTACCAGGGGATGGTTTCCATTGAGAATGTGACAGTTGTACCTATCTCAACATTAGAGGAATTAAAAAGCATTATTCAAAAAGGTGCTGACAGACGGCACACTTCCGGGACCCAGATGAATGATGAAAGTTCTAGGTCTCATTTGATATTTTCAGTTATTATTGAAAGTACAAATCTTCAAACACAGTCTGTAGCAAGGGGAAAGGTATACTTGTTATATAAGGGCACTTTCTTTTTTTCCTTTTTCTAACATCACTAAACGTCATTGTCACAGAATGTGTTTAAGTATCCATAGAAAGAAATGATGCATGTTGCACTTGTTCCTTCGTTGTAGTAGGTTATGCACTAAGGTTTTTGAGAACATGTGATTTAATTCGGTCAAACAAAAATTAGTATCTTTATTGGAGAATGGCACTCCAACTAATTTATAGTGTCACTATGCTTTTGCATGAATTTATAGTGTCAACTAATTTTTGACAATTAATTGCCACTATAAATTTTCATGCCACCGACCCCAATGTGGTTGGGATTAAGGTGCTGATGATGATGATGATTGGAGAATAGTACTCCCTCCGTCCTTGAAAAGACGTTGCAATATTCCTTTTAAGGGTATCCCTAAAAGAATGGTGCATTTCCTTTTCAAGGAACTTTTATAATCCTATTTTACTTTACTACCTCCAACAACTTGCATTCCCGTTTAATATTAGTGATTTGCTTTCTTTACTATTAGTATTAGGGGTAATTTTGGAAAGAGCATTCCATTTTACTTAAGTCTTAATCTCCGTACCTAAAGAAATGCACCATCCTTTCCGGATAGGAGGATTAACTGAATTGATAGTAACAACTAACAAGTCCTGAAATTTGTGCAGCTAAGTTTCGTGGATCTTGCTGGTTCGGAAAGAGTAAAAAAATCAGGCTCTACTGGTGGTCAGCTAAAAGAAGCTCAGAGTATCAACAAATCACTCTCAGCACTTGGCGATGTCATCAGTGCCTTATCTACTGGCAGCCAACATATTCCATATCGGAATCACAAATTAACCATGTTGATGAGTGATTCACTAGGTGGCAATGCGAAAACCTTGATGTTTGTAAACGCATCTCCAGCTGAATCTCATTTGGATGAGACTTACAACTCCTTATCGTAAGTTCTCTTTATCTGTCGGTTTTGACCTTCTTGTTCCTTTTTCTATATGATAGAGCTGTCTATTCATATCTTGAATTCGTAGGCATAAAAAATGCAGAATTTTTCAGATTTCATAGCTGGCTCTCACAGTTACTGGTTCCTTCCTTAGGATAAAGTGCCTTTAAATCTCCTCTCTGGAGTCTTCTTGACCATCTTATTTTAGCTGAAGGTGATATCTGAAACTTTAATTGTTTGGGTGTGATCAGAACACCAATTTTTTCCAACTTTTTATCTCCAAATAATCAAAATTCAACTTTCCAGCTCACGAACATCACATCCAATTTTCTAAAACACGAACTTTTCTTCCAAAAAAAATTCTTGTTGAACACACCCTTTATGCTTCAAAGAGAGCACACAAGAGCTTGAAGGAGAAAAGTGCTTGGAAGCTGTACAACTCAAGTGTTGGCTATCCAAAAGTTGGCTATTGTTGGCTTGTTGGCTATGTACAAATGAAGCTAGGTGGGGGTATATATAGGTCTCGTCCTCAATGGACGGTTAGGATCTATTTGATTTAAGGGTTAGCATTGCCTCTCCAGAATCTTCTAGGCTAGCTCAGATCTGTTTGCTAGACACTAGAGATATACACATGTTTCTAGTTTGCCATAGCATCCTTTTTTTTTTCTTTCCATACAAAAGGGGTAGGGGGTTGGGTATAATGGAGTTTGAACTCGAGACCTCTATAAATGTTCTCAGGAGCATGACCACTAGCATCCTTATAATTCATGGAGAAACAATATTGGCATTTTGCATTTAGCAACATCCACCATTAACATCAAGTCAATTACATCCATGAAAGAAACATAAAAGAGCAGACATTTGATGCTGCTTGCATCTAGTCTTGCTCTAAGATTTAAAAAACTTGTCCATAATGTGTTTCAAACGCTTCGGTTTATCTTGTACCTTACACGTTGTGTATGTCCACCGATGCTTCATCCATGGGTGATGATCTGTCTCATGTTCGTCACACTCACAGGTATGCTTCCAGAGTCCGGGCGATTGTTAACGACCCCAACAAGAATGTTGCTTCGAAAGAGGTGGCGCGGTTGAGGAAGCTGGTTGCTCACTGGAAAGAGCAAGCAGGGAGGAGAGGTGATGATGAAGAATACGAAGAGATTCAGGAAGAGCGTGTGACAAAAGAAAGGGGAAGTGATGGGCGCCAGTCGTTGTAGGGTTTTGGATACGTGAAATGAAATGAGATGAAGCTTCTCTCAAGTCTCAACTCC
>JBBYHH010000006.1:638912-654374 GCA_038382905.1 Daphne laureola | reverse complement strand
AAACATCAAATTTGTTTACTTTTGGAATGTTCCAGTTTCCTAAGCTTTTCTCTATGTCCCGAATTATTATTCCTTGACTATTTTTTACTCTTCCCTTTTCTTTTGACTCTTCATCTTCATGTCTCTTAGACACAGATCTTATTAAGCCTTTAAAGATTCCAGTCATCAGTTATCTAAGTAGTTTTCAAATTTTTACTTCTTATCTGTCAACGAGGTCTTTTACTCAAACTTACCGCCCTACACTTGGTTCTTACCGTTGAAACGTGACTTGGATGATAAACAAATAAAATAACTAGACCACTGTTGAAAACCGATAGGCTTAGAAAGATTTAAAAACTTTTTAAAGTTTTGGGGTCGAAGTGATAAAAGTTGAAAAGTCTGAGAAGCAGGGAAAAATAGGAAATAAACGGAAATAATTCTTTTAGGACTGATTTGGTGGAAGTTTTTACGTTCTAGGACCGGAACAAGTCACGAAACTTAAGAATAAGACTATTCTTAGACGAAAAGTTATTCTGGAACCAGAATAACTCACAAAATTAAAATTGGGACTGTGGGTGAATTTTACCCTTGACTTTTTTGAAAACATCTAAATTGCCAAATAAAATTGTTGCAGGTCTTTTTGAAATAATGGTTTCGTAATCCATGTTAGACAGATATCCCATTAATGTTTGTATTTAGCAAGATGTCTCATTAACTATCTTTATTTGGGAAAATGTTCATTTTTATCATCAACGTTCGGTAAAAGGTTCATTTTTTTCATTATTTAAAAAACGGGTCTTATTTTATCATAAAAGTTATAGTTTCGAGTATAACCCCTCTGTTAAATCAACTCTACTCTTAACCCTAATTTTTTTAAAAATTGACAAGTTCACCCATTATTTCTTATTTATTCAATGCGTTCTAGTATCAACACGTTTCATTCACGCAGTCGGTGTGCGTCGTCGTGTTCGTGTTCATCTCTTGCTCCACCAGCGTCACCACCACTGGACCAAGTCCCTTAACCCCTCATAGCAACTTATCTCTCGGGTTCTCAATCGAAACGCTCTTATCTACCATCCGAAACAGTTTGAAAGCTAAATCTATCATTAATGGCTCCTCTGGATCGCAACCCAGTGACCGGCGACTCAGATCCAAGAGCCTCAAACTCGTCAGCACTTTGAACAACAAAAACAGAGACCAACTTTGTACACAACTAGACTCAGTATCTCGTCCACCGATTTCAGCTTATCTTCTCCACCATTATCAACCACAATCGTGATCTTTACCATTGCAAGCTTCTAAAAACCCATCGCGATAACTCTTAAAGGTTCATCTACTGACCTCCCTACTCGACTTGGAAATCAATCACATGGATTTTTCTATTCGCCTGATCAGTCACAGTCAAGCGGTCTAGCCTCTGTACATAACTAAAATCACAAAGGCGGTCCCACGTCCCTTTTACCTTTCGAAATTGCAGAGGTGGTCCCAACGAAGGTGCTGTTGGAACAGTTGGAAGATAGGGAAGGGACCGAGTTAGACGAAGAACATGATGAGGTGGATAAAGAAGTCGGAGGAGCCTCTGGTGAAGAGGAGTAGGTAGGATTGTAACTTTTACAAATTTAGGGTTATTTGTTTTTAGTTTTAAAAGTTTGGGACCAAATTGATCATAAAAAAATAATCTGTTACGGAATATTCCGAGAATATTTTATTCGTTAACAACATAGTGATAAATATGGACCAAAAAGTAAACATCAATCGCAAAATGGGACCGAAGATAGGACAATTTTTTAAGATAATGACAAAAATGATCATTTTGCAAAACGTTAATGAGAGAAAGTGATTTTTACCTCATCTTTACTCCTATGTTTGTTGGAAGATTCAAAACCGTCCATGAGTCACACGATTTTAAAAGATTTCAATAATGGAATTACCCAGAAGAGCATTTCATAATATAGCATACTATCATTTTCAGTTTCTATCAAGTTACACAAAGATAATTTTGTCTTAAGATTAGAGTGCAACATGTAAGAAGAAACAATGTATTGACAATTATGAGGCAATGAAAGAGCTATTGTTTGCTCTCATAATCTATAGCTGATAGGACAATGGAAGCGCAAAGTATTGACGATCGGCAGATTTGTGTTATTGTAGTAGAATGAGAATGTAATGTGTTACTTTAGAATGACTGAAATCCAAACTCTAAATATAAGAATGACACAGACTTTGAAGCATGTGCGCATTACATCTCTGAAGCATATGCGCATTACATCAATACACTATTGTTCCTGAAATAAGTGATATTGAAGGAAATAGCCTATTTTTACCGACAACTTGAAATGGGAATTATCCAATTAACTAAGAACCGATGGAGTATTATATAACAACTAACTTAAATACCCGTCAATGAAACTGTCATATCACATTGATATTTTTCGTAATACATGTGTTGATAAATAATCAGTTTAAACGATTGAGTCGAGTGATTCTAATTTCTACAGGAAAACATTAGAAAGAACAACAGTACTAATATACTATATTCCAACTATAATAACATCTAACAATATACAACATTGCATTTAATCTACAACATAAAACAAACTTCAAACTACATTTACATCTGCTACCTGATTTCATTTTATTATTAATCAAATTGCAGCCTAATTAGAAATAGATTCTAAAATAATCTAAAATAATCGCTTCATCAGGGGATCAATTGTTTAAATATGCTCATTTATTAAGTGCATAACAATAGCAAAGTAAAAATATTGTCGCAAAGATCCACGTGGACATCAACATATACAATGAAAATTTTCCTCTACTCATATTAGATGTCAGCTTCTCCCTTCTTTATGTACCCTCAAGTGGAGCATTCTCACGGATGGTGGGTTGAATGCCTTCAATAGCCAGCCAATGAAGCATTAACATAATTAAGATCATATACCTTTTTTCTTTAAATTTTAACAAAATTTAGTCAAAACTTTCTTCTTTGAACTTCACACCTTGTCTTCAATGTAGCAACACAGAAATGTTATATCAATTAGAAAATGTAAATAAAAGAAGTAAAAACCGTAAGAGAAAATGGAAAAGCAATGAGGGAAAATGCTATCTATTTCATCATGTTATAATGCATGAGAAATGAGGAAAATAAAGTCCTGCTCATGTTCATTCAAGCAAAGCCCCAGAATTCACATATGTTAGTGGAAGACAAATGCAGATATCAAATGGACTCCGAAGTAAAAAGTGATCTAGGATTCCAACCTTGCTATTAATTAAGTCAAAATGAAAATTAATCAAGAAATGGAAAATTATCATAGTCATTATCTTTCAATATAGCCTTCATTGTCTTTCCATATGGGAAAATCTTCATAGCACTATCTCAATCATCATCTGTAAGTTAGGACACATAGTCTCTAGATTCATGATTGCCATAATGATTAAAGAAAAATAAGTATGTAATTAATACTGCAGTAAATGAAAATATTATATAAAAAAAATCATTAATCCAAGTGATTTGAACTCTGAAAACATTTATCAACTCATTTATTCACCAATTAAAATTAATGAAGCATCTCCAATTAAAGATAGCTGGAAATTTTCATGAAGCATTTCTTTGTTGGATGTCGCCATCATAGTTCCATCCAAATTTTCATGGAGGAATACAATTTAATGAAGTAGTGTTCGTACATTCACATAATCATGTGCATAATTTAGTGTGTTGGTAGTCTGTGTAAAGAAATCTAAATGGTACTCACTCTGTCTCAAACGTGTTATCACTTTTAGTTTTTTTTTTTTTTTTTTGTAAAAATTAAGATTGTCTTTGATCTCTAACTCATTTTACATAAATTTTTATCATTACCCCTTCCAAACTCATTTTCACCCCTCCCAACCCATTTCCTAGACTCTTTTAAGTGAGTGCATGTGCAACAGTAAAAGTGGAATAAAATAAAACACAACTGTGAAAGAGTCATTTCATTTGGGACAATTTTTTTTTGATGTTGTGAGTACAATACGTTTAGAACGGAGGGAGTACTCAATCACTATCCCAACAAATTCAAACTTCAATAAGTTACTCTCATAAATTTTCACTAAATAAAATCAATAGTAGTGAGTTTATGGTATATCAAATCAAGAATAGTTCAGAAACTATGACCAATGAACCGACGTGCATAACAAAACCATAGCTTCCATTATAATACTTCCTTAGAATTGTATTTTCTCTGCTAAAGTATAGTAATCACTTCTTTTGATAAGTAGTCTCCATTGAAGTATTAACAAATGCACAACAACAACAAGAAACTGATTGAATGTTATCTATTAAGAACTTACATAAGAATATTCCATTAAAAAAAGAAGAAGAAAGAAAAGAACTTACATATGAGCAAAATGAACAATGAATCAAAATTGCACTAAACTATTCCAATATTATCAAGGTAATAGAAATATTAAAAGAACTGCCAATTAACCTCTTCAATATACATGCTCTGTGTGGCATCTCTTCTCTTGTAAAATAAAAAACCTCAAACGTTGCTGCATCACCTTTTCCCTATAAGATGAAAATATAAGATCGAGACAGTTACCTCAGTGGCAGGTTTTCAAAATTATATAAACATGCCAATGAAAATTTTCTTAAACATACTAAAAAGATAACAGGTAGAAAGTTAAAAAGTCACAAAGAAAACTTTATAAATTAAAGTTCCCCATCAGTCGCTCCATCTCTGAAGACATGATCTTCAACTGGATACTCAGTAATTACATTGACAAAAACTTTATATTAATAACCAAGAACAAAAAAATAAATATATTAATGATAAATACTCAACTGGTATGACAGCTTACCTGGAGTGATGTGAGCACACCAAAATTATAGTTTGAGAAGTTATTGCACTGGGTGGGTTTTATGCGGGTTCAATTACATCTGAAGCTTACAGACTTGAAGAACTTAATCAGGTCAGAAGAGCGATAATGGAGGAAGTCAAGACAACAGTTCAATCAACAATAAAGATGAACAGGCGGCCGCAAATTCAAAAGCAAAAAAAAAAAAAAATACAATCAAACTCACCGAAGCCTCCTTGGCAGAATGAATAGCAAAAATAACACCACCTGCAAGAAAAAAGAGCATTAAAACAGATAACAAAAGAAACAAAAACATAAAGTTAGAGTAAAGGTGAAGGGACATCAGAAATCAGAGAAAGCATCAGAAAGAAACCGTTGAGAGAAGCAAAACCAAAATTCAACACCTAAACCCAAAACAATCAAAATAGAAAAATAGAAGAATTGAAAAATATAACCAAACCAATCTGAATATTTACCTTGTGAGAAAAGTGTGAGCCTTGCCAGGGGAGCTTACCTGTCGATTTGTCACCTCCTACTGAGGCCGATTGTCCCACCATAAAGTCGCCTCGTCCGTTGATTTTTCGCCTCCCGACATAGAGACGCTAACACTAACGCCACCTGAATCAAACATCAGAGTTCTTCGGAATGGACGATGTGGTCGGCTGTGATAATTGTTGCTGAAGAGAGGATAGAGAAGAGAAATGAAAGAAACGTAACTGGTTAGGAAGAAAGAGACGGAGAAAATGAATGAAATTGAGAAGTAAGGAAATAAATTCTCACTAATTGAATTGATTAATTTCGATTTAGTATCAATTTAAGAACAATTTCAAAAATAATTCTGATATAGCGCACTCACCTTAGCGTGATCTGTGATTTTTAATTGCATTAATTTATGGTATTAATTAGTTTATATACCTGACTTTGCCATGGATCGAGGAAAAAAAAAAACGCAACGCTAGCAAATTAAGCAAATATTTTATATATTTGTCTATAATGTCATAATCTTTAAATTACTCCCTCCGTCTCATAAAGATTGCAACATTCTGTTTTCAGTATTTAATTTATGATTTTTTTTTTCAACATATTGACATATGATGTCAAATAATTTATATGCATATGTTAAATGAACGTGTCTAGTTTCTAAATATATTTTTTAAAATTATTTTTAATAAATTCTTCTTTATTAAAAATTGAATCAAACACAAAGTAAAAAATCAAATGTTCAAATCTTCGTGGGACGGAGGGAGTATATCAGAGTGAAAGATGGAGCACGCTTCCTTGCAAAAGTTGAAGCGCAGAGGATGGTGTAAGAGGCGTGCTCTTTGTAGATGATGAGTGAACATTTCCTTTCTCTCTCTCTCTCTCTTTTCTTTTCTTTCTTTTTTTAAATTAATAATAATAATATATAAAAAAATACCCTATATGAAACAATAATAATATAACTAGAATAATAGTAAAAAGTATTAGAAAACACATTAAAAAAATCATTCAATTAAAGATACGAAAAATATGAAGAATATCATTAAAAAATAAATATACCTAAATTTTTTACACAACCTAAACTAATAGTCCGAACAAAATTGGGTGTCAACAAATCTTAAATCCATCAATTTATCATAAAATAATATTTTTCTTAAATTTATCTACTCACATACATTTTATTCATCAACCAAAACATATTTTCTTAAATTTCCCAAAATAAATTTCTACAATATGTTGTGCCTTGGAATCTTATTTCTAATCATGTTTCTTGCTTACACTAAAATCCTATCATCATTAAGATTAAGGTTCATGTGATTTTATCTGTTTATGTCAAGAAACATAATTTATTATATTCATTTTTTTTTATACACGTAGGAATTGAGATTGTGGAGACTTGAACTTAAGACCTTCATTATATGTCCAAGTAACATAGTCACTAGACTAGATGTTGAAGACTTATTACATTCATCTTAAACTCTCTCTCTCTATATTTTCGTCAAGTTTACAGATCTAGCTCGTAGAAATTAATGAAGGGAAAAAATGCTCTAAAAAATGAGTCAATGATAGAAGGATTTGTTCTTGTTAATTTGCTCATTTTTATATATCGACAGTTGACAAATTTATGTCAAGAGTGGATTATTTATTTATTTATTTTTATATGTGCAGTCCCTAAATATGCGGTACTTATTTTTTGGGTATGTTATTAGTTATTTGTTGTCAAATGAAGAATGTAGTAGCTAGTGGCTCATGTGGTAGCTACTAGTGCTTTCCATGGAACAAAAGGACCATTGGTACGTAATACTCTAGTAGGGATTATGGACTACATATGGGTTGTTTGATAAATAAAAACGCAGGATCCACATGACTAAAGACGATGAAACCATGCCCAAAGCCCCACTAGAGAGCCCATCAATCTTTTCCATTTTCTTCAAGAACAAAAAGCACTAGTACATATAGGTGTGTTCTTTCAATGTTTTTAGAAAAATTAACCGTTTTCTCCGAACTCGGTTTAAATGAATCCGAACTCGAACTAACTCTCATAAATTGGAAGTCAAGCTTAAATTAGTGATGTTTGGGTTTGATTCGGTTCCATTCGTTCCCATCCTTATTTCGTTCCACTGTTTTCCGGACAGGTTGGTAACCTTAGAGAAAGATGTATAAAAACTAAAAAAGAGGAGGGGCTTTTATGCTAAAAGCATCAGTCTCTCGCGATTTCAAACAGTATGGAAGACCAGGGTGTGCTCTATGCATTTTTGTTTTTATAAAAAATTAACATTTTTTTGAAATTTTTTCTCCAAAACTCTCTTTTATTTTTTCATACTAAATTCAAAAACATGTTATTTTTTTACAAATAATTATTGTGTAGAACACACCCCAGAGACATGAAGGAAATGGGACCAGAAACCCATAACTGAAAGGAAAGGAAGGAAAAGAAAAGAAATCAATCAAATAGTGCGAATCATAGGCACGCGCCTGTGACCACATTTCCGTCACAAGCCAATCACAGTTGTCGGAAACAGCGCATGTTCGATATGCTCTTGGTAATAATACAAGTCCTTTCTCAGGTTAACAATTGGGATTGAGTTTTCATTTTCAAAATTTTCATTTTCAAAATTTTCATTTTCATACTTAAATTCGAGATCTTTAAGCTGTCAGAATCAAAACCCACAAACTTGAAAACCTCCTCAGTTCTTACCACACTCCGCTTTCGCTCTTCACTCTTCAGTCCTCACCTTCTTCCAGGCTTGAGGACGAACTGCTGAAGCAGCACAAAGGTCAAGAGCCAGAAACCAAGAGGAAAGGTGTCTTCTTTCTCTAATTACAAGTTTTTAAAATTACTACTCCGTATTTGGTTTGGGTGTCAAAATTTGTTCTTTCTCCTTCTCGATCAGTGCCTTAATGTTCATTGAATCTTTTTTACTTTCTAGTTGTTAAATGTCGTTTCTTGGTGATTGTTCGTTATAATCCTGTTTTTTCGCTTGTAAGTAGGTTGTAGATGCATTGATTGAATGCTTTTAATATTTAGATCCATTTGAATTCGAAAAGTGATAGATGCAATTTATAAGCCATTGCCCGGGATGTTTATGTGTTCACCCTATTATTCGCTTTGTGAGAATGCAGTGCATTTTTTGACATTGTTGTTTGGAATTGAATTCCAGGTACTTCTGAAGCTAATCCAGTGTACTATGATTTACAGGTACTGAGGATTGTTTTGTTGCGCATGAATCCGTGTAATAGAACTGTCTGAGCATGGAAAAGGCTGCTCAAGATTGTCCTTACCCTGGATGCTTCTTCTGTGTCATGAAGGAAGGAAATCCAAGCAAGCGTCGGGCCAGCATACTGAAGTTCTTCAGGGACCTTCCTTCACAAGATGATGACGGCCAGGTCCTCCCAATCAGTGGCCTGTGGAACACTGCTATGGCTCATCCGAACGATCCCGAGTTTATTGAACTGGGGATTTTTGAATGCATGGCTGCACTGATATGGAAGGGTCTCAAGAATCGTCGGTGGCTCTCTCATGATCAGAACATATACATTCCTTATTATGCAGCTCACATTATAGGATCCTACACCATGAACATGGAAGAGTTTGCGGAAACGGCAGTGCATGCTGGTGTGATTCCTTCTTTAGTTGAGCTTTTGAGAGGCAGGTTAACTTGGGTTGAACAAAGAGTGGCAGTCAGAGCTCTAGGACACTTGGCTACATATCCTAGTACTTTTCCTGCTGTAGCAAGTCATGGCGAAATCCTTGAGCTCTCTATTCAGTTAGCAATGGGTTCACTGGAAATAGTTTACTCACACTTTTACCAGTATGTTGATAGAAGGATTAGTTATCACTGTGATCTGCTAACTCGTGGCATGGGCGGTGTGGAAATGGAGTCTAGAAAGGCTGAAGAATGGGCTAGTCAGCTGCAGTGTTGGTCTCTCCAGCTTATTAATTGCTTCGCTTTCAAACCCGAGTTCCTGCCTACCATTTGCAAACCAGAATTTCTGGTGAAACTTCCTGGGATGTGGGGTGGGCTTGTAAATGAAAATTCTCCTGCTGGTATTGGCTTATTGAGAACAATTTGCCATCAGAAGCTTGGCCGGGGACCTGTTGCTAGTTGTCCTGGCATTGTTGAAGCGCTGTGTAACATTGCTCGCTCTTCTGATGATTGGCAGTATATGGCAATTGATTGTCTCCTTTGGTTGCTTCAAGATCCTAGCACATGTCATAAGGTAAAATCTTGCACATGTTCTTTTTGGCCCTCTTCTAACGCCTACTTGCCAAGATATGTTCTTTAGTAATATTGGCTTCGTTTTCTCGCACTTTGATATCGTCCTGACTCCTGAGTAACATGTTATATCATATAATATTAACTAGCAAGCAGGGACATTAAAATTTATCTCTTGTATGTTTTTATGCAACTTCGTCTTCATCCCATCCTGAGCTTTCAGTCTGAAAGCTCAGTTGTTAACAAGTTGCTGTCCTAGGTAGGAGTACTTTTCCTTTCATAAATTTGGTTTGATCAGCACTGCTAATAATTTTGGCACATTTCTCTGCCCAGTTTATGCTCTCTTTTCTTCTCGTGTCTTTTACCATTTACCAAGAGGGAAGGAACTGCACTGCACGGTAAATGTATACAAACGGAAAAAAGAAGAAGGGAATATAGATTACAAAATGAATTCTTTATTAAATTACTAATGTTGCAGTACTCCTATTTAGAGAAAATGAAGCGTTGTCTTAACTCTTGTTAACCTGGCTATTTGATGGTCTAGAGCAAAACTTTTCAATGGAATCCCAGTTAGTAACTATAGTATTTCTGAAGAAAATTTGTAAATACCCTTTGCTTTCAACGAGTTCTTCTAGTCCAATGGGACTTCTATCATGCAAAGGGACAGTTCTACTTAGCAGATAACGGATAACCTGGAGAAAGAAGTGAACTTGAGCCAACAAATCAGTACTTGTATTTGTTTGGTTAAGAATTTCATTCTGTGCTTGTTTAAGACTTTGGAGCGAAAAGAATGGAATAGCATAAATTTACATTCCATCATTATGTCATGCAGGTAATTGACAAGTCTGTACCAGTTCTAGTGGACCTTGCAGAGATCACAGCTCTTGGTGACCACAAAAAGTTGGGCGAATCCATCGTTAATGCTCTGCGTGAATGTGTTCAATCTGAAGCCACAGCACGTTATTCGCTCAACAACCGTACTAAAGAACTGATCGAAGAGCTTCTAAACTCGAGGGATAATTTGAAAAGGGAAAAGGTTATGCCAAAAGAGGACCTCCATATCAAGCAGGCTGCTGCATTAGTTGTGAAGCTTGAAGGAAATTCTCTGTTCTCAGCAGGAAATATTGCGGGAGCTGCATCTAAGTACTCGGAGGCGTTAGCATTATGTCCAGTGAGATCCAAGAAGGAGAGAGTTGTTCTATACAGCAACCGAGCTCAGTGTCATCTGTTGCTACAACAACCCTTGTCAGCAATTAGTGATGCTACACGTGCTTTATGTCTTCACAACCCCCTAAACCGTCATGCCAAAAGCCTGTGGAGGAGAGCTCAAGCTTATGACATGCTAGGCTTAGCCAAGGAGAGTTTGTTAGATGCTATACTTTTCATTAATGAATGCTCTCAGTCAAACGATCCTGATCTTTCTCTGAAACACAACAAAGTGCCTGACTATGCAGAGCGTCTAGTCAAGAAGCAGATGCGTGCAGCTTGGTTATTTAAAGAGGCTGCTATTAAGCATGGAGGTGTTCGCAGTGATGCTGGTGATATCTATGGTCAAGAGACTGATGATTCTGAATGGGAGACCGCAAGTGAGAGTGATATAGGAAATGATGGAAGGGATGATATGGGAGACGACATTGATGATGATAGTGAATGGAAGAATGAAGATGAACGTAGAGACAAATATGAAAAGCCATCAATGAAAGGTAATGGTTTTCTAGTGTATTAGTACGTCCCCTGCTATTTGTTCATGACTTTGTATCATACTGCCAGTTCACCTCACTTTTGCAGTCATTGGGAACGGCTGCTAATGTAAGCTTAATGCATTGTGTTTTTTTTCTTCCCCCCTTTTCCTCTTATGTACGTATGTGCAAAGCTGAGATGTATTTTGAACCAGCTTTGGTTGTTATAATCTTAGATGTGCATCATATGGCGTTCTGGTTTCAGACATTTGTCACAAGTTTGTAGAACTGTGTAAATCAACTTGGGTGCCTGTCGTTATAGCATTTGATTGATCCTTGAATTTGTACAGGCGTAAGGAACGCTTACAAGATTCACCTCGCGGGAGATCAAGCTTGAGCGACGGCTGGAGGAAGGAAGGAAACTAGGTAAGGATCATCAAATGCTGGAAATTAAAGCAGTTCTTTCCTACAAGTGAGATCAGTGTGTAGTTCTCATAATGGCATCAGCTGGTTGTGCCTTACAACAAGTACATCTTCCTTAAAAATATATCAATTATTTATTTATTTCTCTGCTGATAAGTCAACTTTAGAAAACTTGGAAAGATTTAGTGTAGATTGATTATTTTGGCAGGTTGAGGTTGTGCAGCTATTTGAGTGATTTTGGTGTACATAAAACCCTTTAAGATAAAAAGGGTTGGATCATGCTTGGACAAATGGTTCTGGTCCTGTGTTCTTGTGTTGGTTTGTGTTATGCATGAAGATACTAATATACATAGATTTTGCAGTTGTTTTGGATCTTTTTTACTCTAAAATTCATAGTTAAACCCATTGGTGATAGCTTGGTTTCAAAGTAGCTGCTGTGGTGTCAGTGTCAGTGTCAGTGTCAGATACTGAAAGCAATGTTTGCTTAGTACACATAGGGCCCTTGCTTTATGAGAGCATATTATGGATTAAAGAATGAAAATGTAAAGTAGATATATAAAATAAAAATAATAATTTTTAATAAATGAGGGATAATAAGATAAAATCGGTGTAAAATAATTTTTTTTTTCAAGAAATGTTTCAATTTTGTTGAAATTGTGGTAAAAGAAATAATATGTATTAATTTTATTGAGTCGAAATGAGTAAATGCTAAGGGTCTGTTCGATCATGCAAAAAAACAACAAAAATCCAACGGGTTTTCAAAATTCAAACCACGCCCACCATTTCAGTTACTGCTCAAGTAAAATTTACCCTAATATTTTTTTATTATTACTAAGTTGTCATCGAACATAAATGAGGCATAAATATTTAAAGGGTAAGAAGGTAACTTGAACCAATAGACACTCATTTATCCGCCAAATTTCCAAACTGTTGTCAGTTATGGTTATTAATTGAGTGCTCGAACAGACTTTTAGAAAAGGTGGAATTGCGTAATAGGTATGTATATGTATAGTTAGTTAGGTAGTTGTTGGTTAAGTTGGTTCATGGGAGCTCTCCATGTACGTGGTCTCTATACCCTTAAAAGCATACATTATATATATATATATATATATAATTTACCATAGTTTTCTAACTTTAATTCATATATCATTATGGTTCTGTTTTAATTTTTTATATTTATAAAGTTTTGTTTTTTATTTTTATTTTTCACTTTAATCATTAAGTTTAACAAATTTATGGGGAAAATAATTTTTTCAGCAATTCAATTATTTTAAAATAATTTATTTACATCCAAAATTTTAAACTTAATCATTTAGACATCCCAAATAATTTTAAACTTCATACTTCAACCCAAAAGTTTTAAAAAAGCCCAACAACACCAGCAATCGTCGGACCACCGCCATCACTGCTGGACCGCCGCCGTCGCCAATCACTGCCGGAAAATGCTAGAAATGCAAAAAAAAAATTATCGGGAACGTAGATCGGTCCTTAGGATCGCCAGATCGCTAGCTCAGACCATGAATCGGCGACCGAGGAGCTATGATTCAGCGACCCTATATCGCGATTCAGCGGCCCTGGACCGGGATCCATCGGTCCTATGGGCCGATCTATGTTTCAGGTAATTTTTTTTGCATTTCTGGCGTTTTTTAGCGGTGGTCAACGGCGGCGGCGGTCTGACGATGGCCGAGTGTTGTTGGGCTTTATTAACACTTTTGGGTAGAAGTGTAAAATTTTGGAGTGTCTAAATGGTTAAATTTAAAATTTTGGTTGTAAATAAATTATTTTAAAACAATTGAGTTGTTAAAAAAAGTATTTTTCTCACAAATCCGTTAAACTTCACGATTAATGAAAGAAAAAGAAACATAAAATAAAAAAAAGTTAAAAAAGCTGGATTTTATAACTACAAAAAATTAAAACAAAAAAATTAAAACAAGATCGTACTGGAGGATTACTGGTTCATTTTATATATGTTCGCTTATTATTTAGAAGTGTAGTTTTTTTTTTATTTGTGTGACTTTTTTGCTCGTCAGTGTATAGGGAGAAGTATATACTGTATTGACTTGCTCAATCAACTTTCTTTTTCAATACCATGTTTTCTTTATTCTTCTCTCTTTTTTTCCTGTTAGAGTCCACCAACAAAAATTTGGGGGAACTATTTCTCAAAACTTATCATTTTTCTTCATTAAATTATTTTTCCTCATTTTCCTTATTAACATACATCAATAAAAAATCACAGAATAGTTGCTATTTATTTTTTAGGTAAAAAGAAAAAATAAATTCCTAAATTTTCAATTTATCATAAATCAGTTATTAAATTTTTTATCTCAACAAATAAATCACTAAATTTTCAAAATTATACAAACTTAACTAATGCGTTTAATCTCTGATAATATTTCTGATGAAAAAACAAAGAAACACGATTAACGTGACCTGAGCAGAAGGACGCGTCACGACGCTGGGAAACCGTGCCCACTCCATCATCCCAAACTTTCTGCTGTCCTCCAATTTTCAAATCACCCCCAAATTCCTTTGAAAAATCCCAAGTTGACACACCCCGCACTAATATTATTGTTATCTTTGTGTAAGAAATTACCAAGTAACAAAAATATACTAAATGTTAAATTGTTCTATGCTAGAGTAGTACTGGTATTTTATACTCGAATTTGTTATCTTTTCGATTAACCGGATTACAAAATTTCCCTTTTCCACCTGATACAAAATCAGACACCAAAACCCTCGAAGCTACCCATTTCAATTCATCGCAAGATTTGTTCTCTTCATCTTCTCCCTTCCACTCTCCTGTATTTCTGCGGCACTTCGGAACGGACGAAATATGAAGAGTTCCATATTCCGGTCAATACTTGATGCAGTGGCAGCGGGAAGAATGAGGTTCTGCTGCTTATCATTTTCCATGGTTTGTTGCTGCTGAAGCTCAAGGGTTGCTCTGGTTCGAGCTGTTAACTTACATAGTTTCTTGATCTGTCCGGAGGTTTTGGTTGTCTGTCCGCTGGATTATGCTCGTTGCGTAATTGGGATGGTTGCTTCCGGAATTTGAGGTTCCGGTTCGGTGAGATGCTGATTGTGAACGCTGGATGAAGTTTTACTTCTTCTGCTGGATGAGTATTTTACTTGAAAGGCTGAAAGAACAGGTGTTGCTGGCTTCAGAGGAAAAAAAGGAGAAGAGGTCTGTGTGTTGGTTGGTAAATTTGTTGTTTCCGTGGGTTATTTGATTACTCTGCGTAGCTTTTTGGGTGAAAAAAGTCGTCTGGGGCCGAACGTTTGTCAATTTTCTGCATTATTTTTTTGTTCACAGATGTGTTGCTGGTGTAGGCCTCCTTCATGGTAACTTATAACAATCATTTTGGGTGCAGATTTATCTTTCCTACCTAAATCTTCTGCATCATTTGCTTGCTGAAGCTTGCCTTCACCAATGCCTTCTCTTCAACTATTGCAGTTAACCGACCATGGTCGAAACCTTGTGGGTTCAAGAAGGTAAAGTTTATCGTATGGTACTAATATGTACACAACATGCCTATGATGATGCTTGTTAGACACAATGCCTTTTTTTTTTGTTTTTTTGTTTTTTTTTGTTTTAATAGTATTTATGCTGGTTCTATCCAAACCATTCACTGTCTAGTTCTTTTAGCGGAATGTCTTCATGAGAGAAATCTCAGTTGTGCCATTTTGGTGAAAAAGAATTAGAAGTCAGAGTTTGTTAAAGATGTTACTTACTCCTACTCCCTCCTTCCCTAAATAATTGATTAATTTGTTTTACTGTTTTCAAGGTATTTAATCTATGATTTATTTTCATGAATGTTTTGACATATAAAGTTAATCAATTTGTATGTGTA
>JBBYHH010000006.1:627797-638812 GCA_038382905.1 Daphne laureola | reverse complement strand
TCTGTTTTTTTTTTTTTCATTAAGCTGTAATTTTAGTTAGTTTCAATTTTAGTTTCATCTTTGTTCACATTTGGTTTTTTGTTAGATCTTTTGATTCAAGAATTAATTAGTTTGTTCATATCTTCTTCTGATGATGATGATGATCATGATGATGATGATGATGAAATGAAGAAGATGATGATTAGGAACATGCTGATGAAGAAGAAAGATGAAGAGATTGAGGGGAAAGAAAGAGAAAAAACATTAGGGATTTATATGTATATTTATTAAAAATTTAGTGACCATATATCTATTAAATGTGTAATTAGATGATATTCTTAAGGGTATTTCAGTAAAAATAACCTAATTAACAGTCAACAAAACGCTCAAACAGACGGAAGGACTAAGACATGAGAAAAAAACATGATTTCAGGACCAAAATATGATGAATTTTTAAAACGGGACCAAAATAAAACACATACTATAGTTAAGGGACTAAAAATGAACTTTACTCTATCTATTAAATGTGTAATTAGATAATACTTTTGCGGCTATTTCAGTAAAAATAATCTAATTAACGGTCAGCAAAATAGTCAAACAGACTAAAACAAGACAAAAAAACATGATTTCAGGACCAAAATATGACGAATTCTTAAAACGAAACTAAAATAGGACACGCGCTATAGTTAAGAGACTAAAAATGGACTTTAATATTCAATAATACTCTCTCCGTCCCCCAATAGATGTCCCATTTGATTTTACTGTTTCAAAATTTATTATTTGACTCAAATTTTAACAAAGATAAACAGTTTAAAAAAATTAAAAAATATATATTTGAAAAATTTAGATTGCAAATATGAAACACCCATAAAATATTTAATTTTCAATATCTAAATATTCATGAAAAAATATTATAGATTAAATATTATAAAACTATCAAAATAAATAGGATAACTTTTAAGGGACGGATGAAGTATAAGTAACTGACTTTTATTAATTGTGGTGTCATTCTTCCTCCATTTTTGTATTTGATTACCATGTTTCAATATGATAAGGGAAAAATAGAAAAGTTAAAAATTTTCTCATATTAATCTTCAAGTCAAATCAAACAAATGCATTATATTTGGAATAAATGAAATATTAATCAATTCACGAGACTCGATAAATATGAATAACAAAAAAGAATAGGGTATATGAATTCGAGTTCGGTTCATTAACCTATCAATATGCTTTTTAGACTCGAATTCGAGTTCAAGGTACGTAGGTAGCGAATTATGAGTTAACAAAAAAAAAGAATTATAACTAACAATGTTTAACATTTACGGGGCATAAATATATTTACTAAGTTGGGTGGGAGATTTAATTTTCATAGTAAACTCTATACATCTTAAACACGAAAAGTGTACATCAAAGGCCTATTAGCTCAGTTGGTTAGAGCGTCGTGCTAATAACGCGAAGGTCGCAGGTTCGAGACCTGCATGGGCCACTTCTATTGTTTTTGTCTTTTTTGCCCGACATATCACTCACCTCTCTCCATGCTTCCACTGCACGCTGCATACTTTAACCGTTCACAGTTATACCCCCAAGGGTCCATGCTTCCACTTCACGCTGCATACTTTTTGAATTATTTTTACAACGTTAACGGAGGGAATATTTTTTTATGGAGTATATCTTCATACTCAATTTGATCTTAAATTTTTAAAAATAATAAAAAAAAATAATTATAAATTTATAAAAATTACAATCTAAATCCCACAAAATTAATAAAAATTTAACCCGGTGGTGATTTAATTCCTAAGAAACTCAGATATTAAGAGTAAAATAAAATAAAACAGAGCACGAACATAGAAGAAATCGCCAAAGCGCCAATGATTAAAATAAAAATGAACAAAACTGTAAAATATGAGTAAATTTATCAACTTTTATAAACTTTAGGGTTTAACGTCAAATTAATTTAAGAACAGTGGTAAAAATAAACCATAAATTATAACGATAGTGGTAAACTATAACTGTCGATTGGTTTACTTCAATTAATTTACTCTTTTTTTAGCAAAGACAACTTTTATTGGTTTAGTTAGAGAATATATTGTACATTAACACCGCTTTAAATAATGAACTTTGAATATAATGGTTGTCTTTTTGTTTGATTAACCAAATGTACACACCCTTATTCATTATTCATAAATTTGAATGTTTAGTACCATATGTACACCATATGCCTATTCTAGGTGACGAATTTGACATTTGAACCAAAATATACCTGCAGTAATTGCCCAATCATTTACAATGGACGCGTGAATAAATAATTGGCTGATTTAGGAAATTGACATAAACAATGATGGCTAATGATGACGTTTAGCCCCGCCTTGACTTGGAATTCACACAAAAAGCCTCTTTCTCTCTATATTTTCGGGATTGAAGTCTGTGAAAGCCAAGAGAAAGGCGAGAGAACCAGAAAGAAAAAGCAACAGCGCCATTTTAGAACCACAGAGACCTTCAACTGTTCAAAAATGGGGAGCGGTTACGCCGACCCTAACCAGAAGATTGACTACGTCTTCAAGGTGGTGTTGATCGGCGACTCCGCCGTCGGCAAGTCGCAGCTCCTTGCTCGATATGCTCGGAACGAGTTCAGCTTGGACTCCAAAGCCACAATCGGCGTCGAGTTTCAGACTCGGACGCTCGTCATCCAGCACAAGAGCGTTAAGGCTCAGATCTGGGACACTGCCGGCCAGGAACGGTAACTCCCGACCTCTTTCACTTTGTTTCCATTACTAGATCTGTCGTATTTGTTCCTATTTTGTGGAGGACTGGTTTAGTTAAGCTGTCGCTAGCTTGATTATGTGCTAGGAATTTGTTCTTTCAGATGATAACACTTATTTGATGCTCAGATTACCTGTAATTGATGATCGTTATAACTAGTGATTGAACTAGCGTCATGTTTCTTTTCTTGGCTTGTATTTAGTTTTGGATTTACGGATCATTTAATCACTGATACGATCGTATTGAAGATCAATTAGTATATGTGAAGATCCGGAGCCAGGATTCTTTTCTGCCATAAGCATCATTTTCTCTTTATGCTTGCAGGTTGGCCACTCTCTGCTATGCGGTTATGTTAGAACCTTGTTGAATCTATGTGAATTTGAGTTATCTATCAATACTGTCAATGGCTTTCGGATATGTTTCCATTTCGGTCAGTTATTTTGATTTTTTCTTTCTGATGAACCAATTTGTCAGTTCTGATTGTACAACTTGAATTTGTTAATGTTTAATGGTTGAATGGAATCTGATTGTACTTGGTCATAAGTTCTTCTTTCTTGTCTTGTTTCTCCACTACTTAAACTTTGTTGGGTGTGAGGTATACATTTGAATGAGCTTACTAACCTGTGATACATGGGAAAACATCATGGCTGATTTGGATGAGTTATGACATTGCTCAAGAATTGATGACATTGTTTTTATCTCTTGTGGTTCCTTGCACAGATATAGAGCCGTTACAAGTGCATATTACAGAGGTGCTGTTGGTGCAATGCTTGTTTACGATATCAGCAAGCAGCAGACATTCGAGCACATACCGCGTTGGCTTGAAGAGTTGCGTAACCATGCGGATAAGAACATTGTCATAATTCTTATTGGCAACAAAACTGATCTTGAAGACCAGCGAGCTGTTGCCACAGAAGATGCCAAAGAATTTGCTGAGAAAGAAGGGCTATTTTTCTTGGAGACATCTGCTCTTCAAGCAACCAATGTTGAATCTGCATTCTTAACCGTGTTAACCGAGATTTTTAACATCGTGAACAAGAAGAGCCTATCTGCTTCTGAAGATCAGAGCAATGGAAACCCTGGATCCCTTGCTGGGAAAAAGATACTTGTTCCGGTCCCAGGACAAGTTATCCCAGAGAAAAGGAAATGCTGTTCATCATGATCTTGTTTCAGTTCCTATCATAATTTCTTGGCTCAGTTCTCTCGGATGCAATTTTTCTGGGGTGTGTAACATCTGTTTTGTATATTTCATTTCACTTCACTTTCTAGGTTTAGGTTTGCAAAAGCAGTTCACAATTGTGTTGAGATGAGAAGTATACTAGGTATCACACTGAGTTGTATGTTCTGAAAACATTTTTCGTACTAGTTTATGCATCTCCAACATCCGATGATTATTCAAGAAGCTTGAAGTTGGAACATTTCAGTTTGAATGTGTTTTGGATGTTGTAAAAAGAACAAACACAACAATTACTGGCTGCCATTAGCATCTAGGAGACTTGCTAAAACATGTCATAACCTTATAATACACCTGAAATACAGATAGATGACCAAAACTTTTCCTTGAGTAATTTAACTTAGTTATCAATGAGATAGATAGAATACAAGTTATACAACTAGAGTACAGAAAGATAACCAAAACTTTTCTTGAATGCTTGAACTTAGTTATCAATGACATCCTTTATAATTGTATCGTTTCCAGTACCATTCGCATCGACTGTTTCCTCTCCATCAACAATGTTTTCAGGAGTCTGAACGCCTTTGCTGTTCTCCTGTCGCAAAATAAGTCTTTCCAGCAGCTCTTGACAGTCCATTGCGGTTACCATAACGCTCAAACTGGCTTTACCCCTCCAACAACCGATGGCAATCCTAGGCATGCTCTCAGGCAGTTGATCTGCTGAGACTCTATCAGCTGCATTAAACATGAGTGCGACTGTCAACCATGTATTGTGAGCTTTATTTATTTTTTTCTTTCTTTTTCTCTTGAAAGAACAAAACAAAAAATCAAAACGGTTTAGAAGGTGATGGTGGAACAATCTGTACCTTCTTTCAATACAATCACACAGCAACCCATCATAAGATTTGCTGCCTCCTTGCCAAACTCAGCGTCAACAAAGTCCCCAAATTTGATTGTTTTGTATTCCAAAAGATGCTTAAAATCCACTAGTGACGCATACAAGATTTGTTTGGTGATGTATGGGAGAATTAGCGGCAACCCTTCTGATGATATACGAAATGAACAAGGAGTAGAACTACCTTCCCTTGATGATTGACGCTCCTGTTTACGTAGACGGAAACACAGTGATTTACAAGCAAAACATGTAAAGAAAAATCAAAGCAGCTTGACTATATCTTAATCTATGATCAAGCATGGATGATTCAAAGATACAGCTTATCATATGGAACAGAGATGAAAATGTGCACATACACATTCTCAACTGAGGTCAAGATACTTACAAACATCTTTAAGCCGATGGAAGTTATCTTCAGCGGATGACCAACTCGGAAATTAAGCTCCAAAACATCCTTAACTGACTTTGAGATATAGTAAATCCTCTTCACACTGGTAGTGTCCAAGTTTCTCGTAACAAGGTGCCCATCAAATGGGAAGGACTCATCAATTCCATAAAATGTCTTGATACTGTTGATAACGGTATCATTATTTAAAAAAACAACTGGATCGACCCCTTTCCACCTGCCCTGGTTCTGCAATTTTCTTTTCCCTCTACCGTTTCCAGAATCATTTTTCTTTTCAACAGGCACTGGTACTGGTCCTGAATGATTGGGACTGTCAACTGTATCTGGCTCATCCATAACTATACCACCATCTGAAGCTGCTTCTGAGATCTTTTCCTCGAGATCATTCCCTGGATCAGTCCCGTTTGCTTCTTCAATAACTTGGCTTGATACTTTGACATCCAGTTCGTCATGCCCAGCAGAGAAAGTTTCCTCTATGCGAACATTTTCCTGAACTGCTGCAAGAGAAGTTAAAAAATCTGTAAGAAATATCGAAGCAGGCAATTACACTAAATACTAATCGTGCAATGAAAGATCAGAGAAAGGTATATATAAAGCACTACAAAAAATACCAAACAACAAAATGTGATGTCAATTTAGGACATGAGCTAATATACATGAAAAGCGCCAGACAGATTGAAAATGAGGTGGGCTGAGCCTTTCAGATCTAGTTATGGCTAATCATACATAAATATTAAGCCTAGACCACTTCAAGATACAGTACGTGTATCAGTGTGCCATTCACTCTCCTGGCTTCCATGCCGACCCAACTCATTATAATCACCTGGCAAAGCTGAGAGCTTCTGGAGAACAGCAATGAAAAAGGCTCCTGTATTCTGATCATGAGGCACTATCCTCATGCAGCGTTCTAATGGCAGGTCAGAAACTTCCTCTGTTAAGCTATCACTGTAACTCATAGGCTCTGCTGTATTTTCGGTCACAGCAGCAGACTGTATGTTTTCGGCATCTTCAATCTTGTCATTGTTCTCTGCAGCATCCATAGTTTTTCTCCCAGAAGGAAACATACTGGCATGAATCCCGCCTTTTCGTTCTTTAGGAACATCCCTGTAAGAAGCTAACCAGACTCCTTTATCACGAACCTAAAGTGAAGATTTGGAACAATTAGTGACAGCTTAAGCTGAAAAGACTTCATATGCTTTGAGTGCTCATTTGCAAACCAAGCTTAAGCTAATGAATGAAAGGGTATAATTTTCAACTAATAATGGCATGTAAAACAGAATGTGCAAAGATGAATTTGTAAATGAATTGGAGAAACCAACCTTCCATTTACGAAGTCCTGGACGCCGAATAAGTTGTGGAAGTTCATTCGTGACATCAACAAGTTCAACAAAGCCCCCTGATCTTCTCAAAATCTGAAAGTACAGATAACTGTCAATGAAGGGATTGAATAATTGTTCGACAGGAATAAAAAAATTGAGGATGAAAAAAAAAAAAATCAAGTTGCAAATAGCTGAAATGAAGCAAAGGAGAAGAATTATACCTTATCATAGAAACCAGGAAAATTGTCAAGAAGCCAGGAAAGGTAAAAGCAAATAGAAGAAGATTTATATCCATATCATAAATGCTAGCAGAAGTTACAAAGAGGAAAACATACATAATTCAACAAGTCACCTCATACGGACCAGTTACTTATGCTATAGGCTATACCAATCTCATTTCTGTATTCCTCTAAGTTTGTAGCCAAAAAAATTATTAGCTCTAAAAAGCAAGATTCTCCATTATTCCTACCAAAGCTTAGGTCCAACCTTGCCACTTCTTGTGCCATTAACTGATGCAATATCAGAACAGGTAATAAAGTCATCATCATCATCAATCAAAATTATCAAACCATATGACTTATTCCAAACTGAGACAGGGTTTGCGGTGCGGTTGCAAAACCAATACCAACCATAAGGCAAATAGACATGAAAACTCATGCAAAGCAACATGAACCCTCTTCTGAGAGAAATGTGATAAAAGTCTCAGACCTTTCACACAAGTCTCAATGTCCATAGTTTAAAGCATATGGTTGGCTACTAACCTCAGCAACTACAGCTTCATTTTCAACTGGATTCATTGAGCAGGTAGAATATACCATTTTACCACCTACTTTTAGTAGGGATAAACCTGCATCAGTCAATGTTAGATTGATCTTCAGTTAAAACCACACGAATTAAGAAAGAGGGAGACCTTTTATGGTTACAACAAAAGATACCTCGCATGGCAATCAGAACTTGTAGGCTATGCAGCCCATTGCCCATCCCAAAGTTCCTGAACGAAGTGCAACAAGTAATCTACCGTTAAAAGCGAATCGTGATCCCAAACTTTTTCGTGAGAGATTAGGAAGCATGTTTGAGAGAGAGAGAGAGAGAGAGAGAGAGAGAGAGAGACCATTTACGCCAAAGATCTGGAGCCTTGCGAAGTGTGCCGTCTCCACTGCATGGAACATCACAGAGGACACGGTCAAATTGCAGCTGACTGATGCTCAGACTAGTTTTATTAACAACCTCTGAACCATTTTGAAAATTTCTGTTAGAACGGCAGCCAGGAAATAATTGAGCTTCATGGTTTGTAACTATCAGGTTGGCAGTACACATTCTCTTTGTTTGATGGATGAGAAGATTACACCTTTGGACATCAAGATCATTTGCTATAACCTAAACCAAAGAAATTGCATCACGTAACATAATGAACCATTAATATGAACCTTATAACTGACTGATCAATTATGAATTCAAGATGGAAAGAATTAATGAGCACAGAAGTTATTTAGCACTTACTACACTTAAAAGTATACAAAGCAGATAAAGGCTACATCAAACAAAACAAACCAATTCATATACCCCCACCCTAAAGAAGAAAACGAACCATTCCATCAGGTAATGATCCTGGTTTGGTAGACTGATATATAATCTCAAGTAACTGAAAAGTTTTGGATCCTGGTGCTGCACACACTGCAAAAAAAATAGTGAACAAAAGAATAAGAATTGAAGTTCCCTATGACTAAGCTCCATGACCAATCTAAGTGATAATGAGCAGTATCCTTTAGGCGACTCAAGAAGCACATGAAACTAGTACCTAGAAGCAATACAGAGTATAAAAGGGTTTTAATTCAATCCAAAAAAAAAAAATAGCACCGAGAAATAAAATCCCATCAGAGAAACCACTAATAAACACAGTAATCAGCGAGAGGTTGCTTACTATCAAGCACAAAATGCTCAGGGTGTACATCTAAGAAGAGAGGAGGTACCTGCAGATACCAGGCAGCCAATAAGTTAGAAGTATAACTTGCAAGAACAAAAAACGTGATACGTATTTAAAACATCATGCCAAAACATTAACAACATAACCCACAAACCACAACCTACCATGCTAACAGCCTCCTGTCTAGTGATATTTCCAATTTCATTCTCCAGCTTTAAGAACTCGTGAAACCTGAAACATTAATTACCAGCATTATGCATTTACAAAAGAAATAAGTGTACAATTAAGCAATGTTTTCCTCCAACTTAAATCCTGCCAACGTGAAGGATCATTAGGTTTATTATTTATATGGTGGTCCCCATTTCAGTATAAATTAGATAGGTAAAACGAAAAAGGAAATTTCTAGACATAAAACTTGAAAATTTGCAAAAACAAAGATCAAGATATCTCATAGTTTAAGCTCTTTCAGCACTTTCTAAGTGACATGATATGATGAATAAAGCACAGTGCAACATTTTTCAGTCTAGACCAGCAACAAGTTCTTGGAAATTTTCTCCCCTTTACCACATTTTCCTTCTGTTTAATTATTACTGGTCAAAAAGCTGAATGCTCACTCACCTCTCAAGTGTCTGGTTTTTCCTGATCTGCTTGCGAGAAAAATTTGAATCCCATGCAAGATTATCAGGGTACCAAGGCAACGGTTTAATCGCCCCTGCCTCACCCTCGTCCATAGCCTGAGAAGGATAATCAACAATGAACAACAATAACCAACAACAGCAGCATAAAAGCAATGAATCTCAATTTCTAGGTAGCACCTCAGTTTGAAGGGACTGCATGAAGTCATCTTGCAGCTGTGAGCGGATATCGTCACAAAACTGGCTACTGCAGAAGTCAAAAGAAAATTCCACGGTGAAACCAATCACTTACGGAAGATCTCTAAACAGACTTCGCAACTTTATCATAATAAGCTACAAAACACTGCTCGGAAGAAATATCAATACTCCAAAAAGCCAACAGAGCGGCAAACAGAAAGGATAACCTGGAATTAATCCTGAAGGCGGCAGGGAGAGGCTTTTTGAGCGATTCCATGAACACATTCCACTCATCCAGCGAAACAATTCCTTGCTCCTGCCAAAACAGCACTTGAACATCACACACAACACACAAACAAACCAGCTAAGCTAAAATGCACACCTCGCATGGATTTGAGAGATAATAAATACCTTGTAATATTCCTCGAATATAGGGTTTTCAATGATGAACGGCTGCCAGGATTTGTTCTCTTTAGTCTCCTGGGCGGCGGTGGGATCGGACGGAGGATCTTGTTTGGTGCGTTTCCAGACATTATCTCTGTTCTCCTTGAAGTGCTTCCTTTGAGTGCGCGACCTTCTTCCTCTCCCTCCCATGGCTTCCTTCCCGCCGCTGATGGTAGTCGCCTCCGGGTCTGTAACGGCTGCTGAAACAGTTGAGGTTTCTGGGATGGAAGAAATGGGAGTTGAGATTTTTCTTTTTTTTCGTGGGCCGTCGTATTGGGCTACAGCTTAGATTTTTCATGAGCCCATCAGGTGTTCATGTTTAATAATTTTGCATTTGGTTTGGCCCCGTAAAGCTGTACGTAATTAGGGACAAAATGTTAATTACCAAGCTTTACTATAAAAATGTCTTTGGAGAGTCATTTATTTTGAAGTGTCGATGCTTTATAATTGCCACTCTAAGCTCCAATTAAATCAATTAATTATCTGATTTTATTTTTAGTATTTGATTGATGATAGTCTGCTTAATCCAGTTGAGTGATCTAATTATGTGAATAAAATTTAGAAATACATTTTTTAATGGAATAAAGCTATTGTTCAACTAAATTTCGAGGCTTTGAGAACTACCATGATGGTATGGTATGTTGGTATTGTCCAAATAAGCTTTGTAACATCAAAATAACATCGACCACGAAAATTGAATTCAAACTATGCTATGACCTGTTTACTGTTCAAGTGGGTGTAATGTATGAAGAAACTTCTGTTTTACAAAATAGCTGAGATAATAAATTATAGGTTTAGGATATAGTGTGCACCCCTTAAATTATGCTAAGGTGGGCATATTATTCAATTATTACAACTTAACACTTCATTAATTACAACTCTTACCCTCCACCCCCATCCCCACCCCGCGCGTCGGCTATAACTTCCTTTTTTTTCTCACCGCTCGTTCTTCGTCGATCAACCACACGGGTCGGTCAGTCGACACTCACTGGTCATCACCATGGAGCTCATTCGCCGTCGTCGTCGCCTTTCCCGTCATCGTTCTTTCATCTTGAACAATGGAGAATCTGAGATTCAACCATGAAGGATCCAGCCGAAATCCATGCCGATCTCCTTCACGTCGAGTACGTATCTGCATCAAATAACATTGATGACCTTCTGTCCTTCGTGAAAACACCGGATCTGCAACAAATCATGATAATTGTGGACAACATGCTAAAATTATAAAAGTTGATATTATAGTATTTTGCAGAATTAGCAAATACTATTTTAACTTGAGGCATATGTTTTAACTTAAATGTA
>JBBYHH010000006.1:613820-627335 GCA_038382905.1 Daphne laureola | reverse complement strand
ATAATGTATATATATATATATAATATAATATGTGTAAACTTGTTAGAAAGTTTCATTTATAAACTTTGAAAATATACTAGCAGTTGCAGAATTTAGAGTCATTGGAGCGAATGAGCTGCTTCTGAAAACATAAAAAATGAAACTTTTAGGTGTTGTTGGGTCGCATGACTGACTTTATCTTGTAATTCGATGGGCTAACTGGAAGAATCATAAATGTTCGATGACTAAATTGGTAAATAGAAGGAGTACTACCAAGTCAAATACTAGAAAGAGAAACGGAACAAGGAGCAGGCCACGTGAGCTGAGCATGAGTCGAGAGAGGCTACTCGAGGAGAACGAACTCACCATCGTAAGGTCAGTAATTTTAGCGACTCCATTTCTGTGTTTCGATATTTTTGACAATCGAATTCCAAAACCCTAGCGACTTCCTGATATAATTGCTTTTCATCTCCTCAATCGAACATCCAACGCTGCATTTCGCTACGGAAATCTTATCCTCTACTTTCCAATTTCTCCTGCTTTTATTCTTTTCAGCTCTTGTTTTTGGCGCTTTCTGTTTGCTTTTCAGGATTGGGAGAATGAAGTTTTAGAACTTAGGATTCAAGGCGTCGGAGTTCGTTCGTTGCAGTACCCGTTTAGCGTGTCCCCATTGCTCTTTCGTTTCTGCTAATGGTGGGTTTTTTCTGTTGAAATTAGGGTTTGGTAAATCTGTTCCGTACCCTCTTGGAGCTTTTGGCTTGTCGACGAGTTATCGAGCGAATAATCATGTAAGAGCTCTTATCTTTGATTAATGCATGACGGGCTTGAACTCAAATATGGATTTTTTTTTCATTTTTCCGCACCCCCCTTTGTACATGGAAATCGTCATCTTGATTTTCCTAAGATAATGCATAATCACTATTAAGTAATTTTGTTCCTTGGAATTAATTTGTTAAACATCATGCAGTTGATTTCATATTTTTTCTTACGCTCTCATCGTTACTGTATTTTGGTCTATTAAGTTTTAGCTCTTTTGAAATTTTCTTTGACCGTTTTGTTGTTCCTCTCTGCCTTCCACTCGGTTGGCGGGTGTGATATTTATTGTTTCAATTTGTTATTGTTTTTCAGCTGTGCTGTTTCAGTACCTGATATCTATTTATTGCTTTCTTTTAGTTAGAGAAAAGATGTCGTCAGGATACCCAATGCTTGACAATCGATCAATCGATCAGCTAAAGGTTACAGAGTTGAGGGAAGAGCTTAAAAAGCGCAAATTGTCATATTCAGGTTTGAAGGTGGATTTGATAAAGCGATTGGATGAAGCAATTCGCGTGGAAAGGGAAAATGAAGCAGAAGAAGAGGAAAATGAAGCAAAAGAAGAGGAAAACCAAGCAAAGGAAGACACCAATGGGTTTAATGAGCAACAACCTGTTGATGAAGAAAAAGAAATGGATTCAGTACCTTCTGATACAATGACGGTTGAGACAGGGAAGGAAGACAATATTGAGAAACAAGTTGATACTTCATCTGTACTTGCGCAACCAGAAGCTACTGATGATAAAGATGTTGATACTGATTCTTTGGGTTTGACAAAGGACTCAACTACACCTATTATTGTGGAGAACAACAAAGCTGCTTCTGATCCTGTAGGCTCCAAGGAGGCACTGAGTTCAAACAATTCAGAGAGTTTGATAGATCAGGCTGATGAAAAAAATATGAATACCAAGCCAGATGATATCACTCCTATTCACCAGAAGGAGAATGAGGTTTCAGATCCACAGCTGGTGAATGTTGGCCAAACTACAGAACCGCAGCAGGAAGATGAGGATCTGAAATCCCAGCTAGACATCGTAGACCAGAAACCCCAGCTAGACATCATAGGCCAGAAACCCCAGCTTGAAACTGAGGATCTGAAGCCCCATCCAGACAGCGAAGGTCTGAAGCCTTCCATTGAGGATGTGTCTGACATTTCTGCCACGAACAACCAGGTATCTGAGGTCAGCCCAAATTTAGGGTTTCAAGTAAAATCTGATTCTATTTCTACTGATTCTGTGTCAATTAATGAAAAATCTGAACTTAAGGATAATATAATTGATGATAATGTCAAATTAGACATAGATGTTGTTAAGTCTGAGATGGTGGAACCATCATCCAGCAAAATTGTTCCAGTTAGTGGCGAATCACATCCTATGGAAGTGGAAGAGCCATTTGAAAACAAGCCTTCTATTGAGGAGAGAGATGAGGAGAATGTTGCAGATCCAGACATGAAAAAGAAAATTGATATTCCAGATGTAATTTACTCAGAAAAACTAAATTTAGATAGGAGTTCTGGTGAGGACTCCATGGAAGAGGATATGCCTGACAGTAAACAAATCGATTCAAAATTTGATGCTGGTGAAGTGGGAAATAAGAGAGAAACAAATGAAATAGCTTCACTGAGGGAAGAAGTAGCTTCTTTGAAGGAAGAAAGTCTTGTTGACGTTGTAGGAGATGGTATATCTTCTGATAGAAAGGACACATCTGCCAGGAATCAAGGCCATCCTGCAGCACTGGCTGAGAAAAGAAAACTTAATGGTAAGCATTATCCTTGGATTTCAGTGTTTGAGTTTGAAAAATAATGAAAGTGTTATGCCTTTTTTTCCCTTCACATTACAGTACCAAACTTCTTGATGTCTGTAATTCAGAGTTTAGGAGAATTCAAACAATTTTTTAGTGATACTGGAATCCGTTTAAAAGTTCTTGCATAACCGCTGTATTTTTATCCGAGGCTCCTTTGTGAACTGTTTCTTGAAAAGCTTTAAGTTGTCCAGTGTAATTTTCAAGTGTAGGCTGAGTAAATGAACTGCTTATGGTAAATGTCCGTGGGTCTGATAGTTTAAGCAAATAGATCAGGTTATTGATGAGATTATATCCATTACATTTGATTTTCTCAATAGATGTCTCTAAGGATCAAGAGACTGTTGCAAGCCTTGAGCCCTCAAAAAGGCGTAAGTGGAGCTCAGAAAGTATTAAAGTTCCAGACCACAAGCAGGCCTTTAATCTGACACCCAGAACAACACCAAAAGAGACAACTCAGCCTATTGCTACGAAACGTAATTTTGCTAGATCTAACTCGATGGCTAGTGAAGAGGAATCAAAGGAACGAGTGGGTGAGTTGTAGTCTTTTATTTTGCTTGGAATTTCTTTTTTACACTGATGACTGATATGTTCATTACTTTTTTCTTGCACTCTAGTTCCACCCCCACAGAGGCCTCCAACCAGCTCTCTTCGAATTGATCAATTCCTTCGCCCTTTTACCTTGAAGGCTGTTCATGAGCTTCTGGGCAAAACTGGATCTGTGAGTTCATTCTGGATGGATCAGATCAAGACCCATTGCTATGTTACTGTAAGACATGCGATTCTGACCTTGTGTTCTCGAGTTCCATTCTTGTTGCAATAGTTTCAGAATATTTTTCTGATCATATCCATGTTTAGCTGTTTAATTACATTGCTTTCTGCAGTATTCATCAGTTGAAGAGGCCGTTGCGACGAGAAATGCTGTGTATAACTTGAAGTGGCCAGCTTATGGTGGCCGTCAACTAGTCGCTGAGTTTGTTGATCCACAGGAAGTGAAGATGCGGTTGGAAGCTCCACCACAAGGTCCAACCACCTCCGGAGCTACTGTTTCTGTGGTTCCTCCAACTGAGGCAAGCGCACACCCCAAGCCCTCACCTCGTCAGCAAGCTTCTAGACAACAGCTACCACCTCCTTCAGCCCTCCCACCCCCACCACCATTGTCGAATCCACCCCCAGCTGTTGAACGTCTTCCGCCACCTCCACCCTTGGAGAAAGAACCCCCAATCGTCACACTAGATGACTTGTTTCGCAAAACTAAAGCAACCCCAAGGATCTACTACCTGCCATTATCAGAAGAACAAGTTGCAGCGAAGGTTACAGCCCGTGCGAAGAACACGAACCAGTAGTGTTGTAGGCTGTTTGTCTTCCCAGGATGATTTCTGTTCTGTTTGTGATCAGCACGTGGGATATGGATAAGATTGAGATTTGTTGTTGATCAGGGACAAGTAGAGGGTTCATTTGGACCTTGGAATGTAGTGCTTTGGAGGGTGCATTAACTGGAGCTTTTTTTAGCATCAGAAACCTTAAAAGAGCGGTGATTTACATTTAGTTTTTCGTTGTCTTGTTGAACTAGGGTCCTCCTGATGGACGTAATCTAGCAGTAGCAGTACCTGTCTGATGACATCTTCTCATATACATCACTACTTTATTATGGTCATTTTATTAGAGAATGTTTGATTTTTTTTTTTAACAGCAATGAGTATTTTATTAATAATAATATATAGCAGCCCTTCCCATGAGTTAAGGGGAAAAGCTTTTACATCAAAATCACCAAATAATAAGCACCATCAGAAAACACATAACTCCACCCTTAAGAACAACATAACTCCACCCTTAAGAACCACAACCTACAGTATGCTCAAACAGATAATGGATTCAAAATCCAATTCATCCGGTTAGTCATTTTCATATTGGAGCACTTGCTAGATATCCAGAGATGCGACAATAACTATATGTCCAAACAAATCTGTAATAAGTTCCATTGTTCTCCTTGCATGATCATCTTGTTACGCGCCTTCCATATTGCCCAAGCAGAAGTGAACAATATGGCTTCCCACAGACCTTGGTGAACACAAGGAACAAGCTGATGTGTTTGCCCTGAAGACAAGTCGTCCACTTCAATGAGGCCCCGAAGATCCACACCACACCACCGACCAACTGCTTTCCATACCTTTTGCACCACCGGACACCATACCAGAGCGTGATCCGAATCTTCTACCGAATCTGTACAAAGAGGACAAGTAATAGATGGCAGAGATACACCTTTTTGTGCCAGCTGAAGCAAGGTCGGGAGGAAATTTATCCTTGCCCTCCAGAAAAACAAATTCACTTTCTTCGGGATATATTTATTCCAGATTGTTTGTATATCGCAATGATCAACCCAGATATTGTCCAAGGACAAACTAACAGTACAAACAGTGAACAAACCATCCCTCGACCATGCCCAGGACCACACATCCTCCTTCCATGAAATTGGAGTCACTGGCTGTAAAATCTGTTATAAAATGGTGAATTCACCAACTTCCCTTCCCCTCGGTTCATGCCGCCACGCCCACTGCCATGAGACATAATCATTCTCCCACAACAAACGGTCCAAAACAGAAGCAGCATGATCCAAATCAAGAGCAAATAGCCTTTTAAATTTATCACGCAAAGGGATGTTGCCAATCTAAATGTCATGCTAAAATTTTATAAAATTTCCGCAGCCCAGTACCTGATGAAAAGATCCGGCGAAGCTTGGAATAACATTGTCAATATCTCGGCCATACATCCCTGATTTCAAAAGTCAAACTGTCCATTTGTAAAATAATGAGCTATGCTCTAATTTGTTAAAAAGGAGAAATTGTAAATGTATTCTTTCATACAAAAGATCCAAGTATTGGTGTAGAAACTTGAAGAAAACTGAACAGCTATAAGTCGTTTGCTTTGGGGAAATCTTGTCTAAATGTGTTTGATGAACATTTGAATGTGAAAAACATTTTCAAAATTTTAGAAGACTGAATTATCAAAATGTGAAATTTCCATGTTATGTTAACAAGGGCTTTTCAGAATCTAGAAAATAAGGTCCTATTCACACATATTTTCGAATGCATAGCTAGTTTTTAATTTCCATTTTAACATGAGTTTTTCAAAGTATAGAGTTGCATATAAAAATGGAAATTAAAACAAAAATATTTCCCCCAGCTATACCTCACCTTACAAACGCCAAAAAAAGCAACCGGAAAGTGTGAAGACCGGAGAACCCCCGTTATTCGATAACTGAAGCGGCGCCGTTTAGATCAAACGCAGCCGCCAAAAGGCTCGAGCGCCTCGCAGAGCTCCACACAGCTCATAAAGCTTAAACCTTCCTCTGTTTACTTCCTTCTTCTCTCGCCATCTTCGAAGTTCTAAGTTCTAGACTCCCGTCTGGTTCCTTCTTTCCAACAATACTGCTCCTAGGGTTTCAATTCACTGGCTTCTGATACGGAAGTTTGTTCCTTTATCCAATTCCTTCTGGGGTTGCGCCGGTTAGCCTAAAGTCGCGGGCTTTGCATTAATCTTCGCTTGGAAACGCTGGCCTATGTCACATGTGGATGTATTTTATAGAGTCTCGGCGGAGTTGGATTCACTTGCCGCCTCGATTGAAGTCTGCTTTTGCTTGATTCGATGGTTTAATCGTCGGAATCTGGGTTGAGAACAAGTGTTTCTGTTTGGAGTGTTCTCCAGATTCAAGCTTGTTCTAGGAAGTTATTGTTCAAAGTATTATCAGGGTTCCTTGGTGATTGATACTCTGTTCGAAAGAGATTGCTGGGGGTTGGGATGAATAGTGTGTTTAGCGAGCAGATACTTGCGGACAAGCTCTCCAAGCTCAATAGCACCCAACAATGTATTGAAAGTATGCATCTTCATTTGCCTCTTGGTTGTGTGAATTTCATTTTGGTGGCTATTTTTCATGCTAATGTTGGTTTACCTCTATTGAGGTCAAATTTCTTAAGCTAAATGGCTTGTGTGATGACCCTTTGTTAGCAATGCAGCGTAGTCCTTTGTTAAGTGGAGATGATTGGATGATTATTTGAAGCAAACCGTGTTCCCGTTAGTGGTTATTATCAGATGAATGACAGAATAGATTTGGCAGGCTAAATGCAGACTTTTAAATGGTTTACAAAAGGCTGCCTTCTGGTTATGGAAAGTGCTTCCATGACAAACCTGTAAAGTTTTCTGAATAGTTTTAAGGCTCTCTTCTGACTATGCTGGTCAATGTTGAGAGAGGCCGGATCCTTCTCTAGATCAATAGCGGTGTGTTTAGTAGTAACAAAGAGAACTAATTTACCTAAATTCAAGTGTGAAAAAGTGGGTCAGTACACTTATTTGTCTTAGAAAATTTATGATCTACTTAGTTTCTTTTCATGGGAATTTATTCTTACACCTTTGTTTTTAGAGTCTGATGATTTTTGTTCAGCCTGTTGGTTTGTCAAGCCATATTCCCTCTTCAATGCAATGCTGTCTTTCATTTCACATATTTTTATTGTCTGGTAGCTATAGGCTGTAACTGGCTTTTCCCATGTGGTGATTTGAAGAAATAAGTTCCTTCTTATACACGCTGTTACCCAGTTAAGATCTGCAGTTTTCGATAGGTGTAGTATTAATATGTTTGATATGTGTTTCTTGTTTGATTCCGCTTACAGCGTTATCCCATTGGTGTATATTTCACCGGAGCAAAGCGGAACAGGTTGTTACAACATGGGTTAAACAATTCCAAGCCTCAGATATGACACAAAAGGTGCCACTTTTGTACCTTGCCAATGATATTCTACAGAACAGTAAGCGGAAAGGAAATGAATTTGTTACTGAGTTTTGGAAAGTTCTCCCTGCTGCTCTTAAAGACCTTTCTGAGAATGGTGATGAACGTGGGAAGAATGTCGTTTCCAGACTGGTAATGTACTTTGGGTTAATGAAGATCTTATTCATCTGCATTCTATTGAAAAATAAAATAGCAATTATATTGGATATGTCTTATGAAGCAAGACAGCTTGTTTCTGAAGTTGCTTTGTTTCATATAGGTTGGCATTTGGGAAGAAAGGAGAGTGTTTGGGTCGCGTGCACGTAGCCTGAAAAACGTGATGCTTAGTGAGGAAATACCTCCGCCATTGGAATTAAACAGAAAACGGTCACGCTCCGTTAGGATTGTAAAGCGAGACTCACGGTCCATCAAAACGGTCTGAGACAATCTTCAATTCAGTGTCTTTTATTTACTCTAAAGTTAACTCCATATTAAAATCTGTGAACCTAAACTTTGCTTCACTTAACAGAAATTATCCATTGGGGGTACAGCTGAAAAAATAGTGTCAGCATTTCATTTGGTTCTGACTGAGGAGGCAATCGAAGATGAAGAGATGAACAAGTGTAATTCTGTAATTCACCGTGTGAGGAAGATGGAAAATGATGTGGACGCTGCCTGCTCGACCAGTAAGTCAAAGCTTTAATACAAAGCATTCTTCTCCCAGATGTTTAGATTCTTACTATTAAGGATTACTAAGTATTGCTCTGTCACCCAGAGAAAAATCCGCAGCGGAAAATTTTGGCCACTGAACTAGAGGAGGAGGAAAGTCTTCTTAAGCAATGCATTGAGAAACTGAAATCCGCTGAAGCTAGTAGAGAATCGCTTGTATCTCAATTGAAAGAAGCTCTTCATGAAGAGGTATGTGAAGTTCATCATTGAAGTTGTTTGAATGTTACTAATGAGCATTCAAGTCTTTTTTAGCAAGCTAATTACAAATTAATAACTTTCGCTTCACAAAATTTCTCAGGAGTCTGAGCTGGAGAATGTTCGAACTCAGATTCAGGTACATATGTGATAATACGTTTTTGGACTGTCTTTATACTTGCAAGTTGTGACTTTTTGTTCCCCACTAAAATTAGATGCTATAGTCAGAAGTGAGCAAGTGTTATTGCAGATTTTATAACGTGTTGCTGTTTTTGCGGAAGCTCGAATTGGCATAGCTTTCATTAGCCTGTATTTGACATGAGTTAATTGATGAGGCTATGCAGTTAACATTTCTGAAATGTTCTGAAGCTGTTGCTTCTGAACTTCAACCTATAAGTTGAGCTTTTAAAGGGATTATGAAGTATATTCTTCTGTGCTTAGTCCAGTGAATGTCAGCATTACTATGCTGAATGACAAGTTATCATTCATCTATATTTCAGGTAGCACAGGCACAGGCAGAGGAAGCCTGCAATATGAGGATGCAGCTAAATGATGAAGATTACATATCGAAGCCGTCTGAGATAGATTCAAACGCAAAAGGCGGTCAGACACCCAGGAGGACAGCAGCAGCCATTGCAGCCGAGGTTGCTGACAAGCTTACAGCATCTAGCTCCTCTCAAATGATCATGCGTTCGGTTCTTTCTTCATTTGCTGCAGAGGAAGCTAAGACTAGAAAAGGTTCTACCTTGTCAAGTCCGTTCACATCTGTCAACGGAGTCGCTACTTCGGTTTCAAAATCTGACAAGTCGATTTCAGTTTCAGATCCTACTGTCTTCATCCCTGCACCCCTCACTCCGGCAGCAACCCCTTCGTACCAATCTGTTATAGTACCCCAACCATCAATAACGAATTCGCAGCCGCAATATCACGTTGTTCCGAACCCTACTTCCCAACAGTATGTACAGCCACCGGGCGGGTTTATGAACCAGTATGGTGGTTATGGTAGTGTTACACCCTTACAGCCAGGACTTCCAGCCCTACCTACCCATGTTGTCAACCATATGATGCAATTGACTCAGCAACCTCTGCAAATACCTCAGCAGCAGTTGGCAATGCCAATGGGTCAGCGGCCGGTACCATTGAGTCAGCAACAGCCGGTGGCTCCTAGTTTCCGGCCGCTTCAGCCACCGGGCATGGTTTATTATGGTCATCCACCACATTCTTGATTTCCCAACCCAGGGTTAGGCGTTGTGTAATCACTAAGTTATCATTCTTGTAATTGTTTTTTGCCCTTTTCTCCAGTGTAGATTTTCCAGAAAATTTTGGAAAGATATTCGATTTAGCATTCATGAGTGGAGCTAACTTCCTGACTTGTATGAGCGCTGATAAGAGATCTATAAATACAAACAATTGATAGAAACTTGCATATCTTAAAAGGGCCGCTTGCTTCCATTAGCTGAAGAAGCTCACTTGTGTTATGGTTGTTTAGGTGCCTAATTCATTATCCATGTTTTCTGTTAGATTAAAAATCGGTCCATATTTAAAATTAGAACAAAGTGTTTGCCATGAATCTTGCGGGAAACTAGTCTTCCAATTTTTAGAGTTCCTACAAGTTGTTGAGACCACAGCTTTAGTCCTCAAGCTACTGTCGCAGAGCTTTTGTTTCCATTGAGAGCCTTTAAAACCTGTTGAAATTTACCCCTTATGCACACAGAAACAACATCTATGGATATCTACTATTGTGTTTACAGGAATGGTACAATCTTGGACTCAACCTTTCATAGCAAACTTCAATACTGCATCTCTAACGAAAATCGGCATATGATACAGAATTGCCATAGAAGTGGAGAACTTACCACTTAAATACCAAGCTGGTGGATTCTTTTTCAAGACAGCATCCACTGTGTTCTTCGCATATACATCCGTCGGAGTCGTTTTGGTTCGTTGCGAGAAGTAGGCTCTTTCTTGGATGACTTTTTCAAAAGGTTTGTACAAGTTCCACTGTGGCAGTTTGCTGTAGCTGGTGGCGGCAGAAGCCCCTATATTGGACCTTATGGCTCCTGGGAGGACAAGGATCACATCTATCCCGAAATGCCTCAGTTCCATTCTGCCAAGTTCGGAATATGGTTAGAACTCTACTACAATATGTACAGAAAAGCTACTAAAGTGATGTCTTAATACTAATAAATCAGTCAAGAAGAACCTTAAAGTATCGGTTAGTGCATGGAGGGCAGCTTTAGATGATGTGTAGGCACCGGACCATGGCCCTGAGACAAGACCGGCGACACTTCCAACATTCACCACTTTTCCCTTTCTTCTAGTTGCCATGTGAGGTACCACAGCTTGAATCATCCTCATGGGCCCTGCAACTTACGCATCTTTAAGTAGCAAATCACAGACAGACTACAAATAGGTGTTGCGCGGCCCCTTGCAAAGGAAAACGGGCAGCATCTGTAACAACTCAAAACTGAAGCTTGGGATGGTGCAACAATACGGTTTACACTGATCACATAAACTTGCATGATCATCAAAATACAGGAGATACCTATGTTCAGTGGTAAGTGGCACTGGTACACAGAAAGAAAAAAAAATACAAAATCATAGATTCATCATTTAGAACAGTGAAAGTAGTATATTATCTGGTCCACAAATGGATTGAAGATCTAGACTCGTTTGTATTACTTGGCTTAACAACTACTCCACATGGTTTGAAGTTGAAAATATGTGTAATTGCCTAATTGGGAATATGATGCCACCAACTACTACTACTACTACTGTACTCTTCGTGTTATACCCGAATCGACAAGGATTATGAAGGCAATTCTCAAGTAATTAATCAAAATCACTGTAGGGGTAAAACAAGAAGTTAGCTAGCAGCAACAGTGCCATCCTCAACAAGGAAATGAATCATATATGGCATATGCAAGAGATGTTAAGATGATAGACAACAGAACCAACAACCCAACAAAGCATAGCACACAAAACCCACAAACTAAAGGAGACCAACAAGGAAAATTGGAAGAACCCAACACCAAACTACATGTATTCAAGTTTAACCCCAAATTAATTGCAACTACTACTACCTATCAAGGAAAATGATGTTTGAACTCACTTAAGCCCTCCAATCTAACATCATGTAAAATCATCTATGTGCTAAATCTACCATCATGTGTTCATGATCCACTCAAAAAAGGACAAGTTCATCCTTGAACTCTTTAAGAAGGAAGACACATCCATCAATTCAACTAATCAACCACTCTTCATCATCACAAGAAGGAGAGATGATTACCGAAAACATTAGTATTGTAAGTCTGTTCCATGGCAGATAAAGGAAGTTCAGCAAGCGGGCCAACACACTGAACCCCAGCATTATTAACCAGAACATCGACTCGACCGAACTTGTGGAGGACATGAGAGACAACACTCTGAACGCTCTGCTCCGACAGCACATCCAACTCTAGAAGGAAGAACCTGGGATCTTCCTCCAGGTCGGCCATGGAGGTCAACGACCTGCTCGTCGCCACCACCGAACAGTCCCTGGCGGCGAAAGCGCGCGCCAGAGAGTGGCCGATCCCACCTTGCGAGCACCCGGTGATGAGCACCACTGGATTTGCGGTTTCAGACTCCATCGGAACTGATTACAAGAAAAAGTTTGGATTTTTACCGGGTATTAGAGAGGTCTGGTCGTTGAATACAAGAAAAAGCTGAGATTGTCAAGCCCGTTGGGAAGAAATTGAGCCATGAAATCCGTATACTCACTTGTACCTTTGTGTGGGAGAATTCATTTTTAGCCCTTCAAGTCTTCAAACATTTATTTCTTCTGTTACTATTAGTATCTGACATTTCTTCCTTCTGTTACTATTATCGGTTCCATCTTATTCTCTTAACCAAAAAACGATCTTTGGTACACATGGTATCAGCTTTTGAGTGATCTTTGATGATCTGTGAGTGAATAAAAGAGAGAAAACTAGCAAGGCCTCATCTTTGGTGCTTATAGGAAATTAAAGTAAGGACCTAATTAAAATTAAAACATTGAGTATAAATAAATTAGAAGAAGAGGTTATTAATTATACTGACACTAATTTTATAAAACCAGGACGTGACGGACGGACTGCCATGCTTGTTAAAGCCTTTCAACAAGACAACTGCAATTGTCCGGCTTGAAAACAAGATGCAAGACTCAATTGCACAAAATAAACAACTACAAGGTTCCTTATATAGTTATACCTATTTACACGCAGTAGTTGTTTACAAGGTTCCCTGAGCCGACGCCGTTTCTGCCGCCGGGATGAATCTTCTTCTGATCACTCCCGAAACACGATCCGGCGGCGTTGGAGTTGGATCTGGTTTTTTTATCACCGGCTCCTCCTTCTCCAGATGATACTGAATGATCATCATTTTCTTCTTTACCTTCAACTTCCATTGATGATCTCATCATCTTCTTCTTCTTCTCCTTCTGCTTCTTCTCCAAGATGTAGATCTCGCCGTACCGGAACCCAAGTGAAGACATTATTATATTAAGTTCCTTGCCGTTTTAATTTGCAGAATTAAGTGCGTCTAATTCCTAGATTAGTACTAATATATATACTCATGAATTGAAAGTGGTGGTATTTTATAGTGGACTGGCCGGTTAGGAGGAGGAGGAGCATTTACGGTTTTTATCTAACATATTCTATTAATCACCAATTCATTTATGATTTTTATCTCTTACATTTCCTAATTGTAAATAAACATTGATAAAATTTATAGTAGATTCTAAATTTTATTTTTTTAGAACTTTCGAACAAATAAATTTAAAAAATATAAAGTGAAACTATAATCTAAAAATCAAACATATTATAGAATTTGAAACATAGTTAGTATGAGTATTATTTACGCATATTCTACTAATTTTTGGTTATGTGTCCATTTTTTTTTGTTGAATTTAAACATCTTTAAAGTTATACTCCCTTCGTTTACTATTGATTGTAGGGTTTGACTTTCATGTTTAAGTATCAATGTTTGACTCAAATTATCACTAAAATAAATTATGAAAAAAAATTAAGAAAAAATATATTTAGAATATTCATACTTCAAATTATGATATGTATATAAATTATTAAATTTTATATGTCTAAATATTGATGAAATAAAATTATAGATTAAATATTATAAAAATAGTAAAATAGAACATATAATCTTTAGAAAAAGGAGGGACTACTATTTTCCAACTATATTGTACTTTTCATACTTATCCCAAT
>JBBYHH010000006.1:602932-613720 GCA_038382905.1 Daphne laureola | reverse complement strand
CAGCTGCGTTTCGGCGGCCCTAGACCGGGATTCGGCGGCCTTCGGCCCCGATTTATGCTCCGACATATTTTTTTTTCATTTTCAAACTTCCGATGGTGGTCCAGTGGTGGTCAACGGCGGCGGTGCGACGGTCCGGCGGTGGCGGCGGTGATCTGGCGGTGGAAGAGTGATGAGAAGAATGGACGATAAGTTTTTGGTAAAAGTGTTAAGTTTTAAATTGTTTGGACTGTAAATTTTGCTAAAATTATTATTTTCCCTATAAATCTATTAAATTTAATGATTAAATGATGAAAAATGACCATAAAATAAAAAAAAGTTAAAAAAAAAAAGACTTTATGAGTACAAAAAGTTAAAACAATATTGTAATGTTACGTGAATTAAAGTTACAGGATTACCAGTGCATTTTATCCTTATTAAAAACTCATATATCTAAGTTTAGAGTGAAAATAATATAAAATAAAAAGTTTAGGTACCTAAAAAAATTATTTTCCCTCAAATTTCGTTAGTTTTAACATTGACTTAACGGTAAAGCACCTGAATGAGACAAAATATGAAGTTAAAGAACTTTAATAGGATAAATTCTTAAAATAAGATCAAAATAAGACATTTAACAAAATTAAAAGAATAAGGATACGTAATAAAATAGACCCGTCCTCAAATCAACTTTCTACACCTCTGCTCTCAAGTGACCAAATTGTCAAGTAAATTCATGGGTCAATTTTTCTGAAACATTTAACGAGAAAGTAAATTCATGGGTCAATTTACCATGAATGGATGTTTGGGCCGTTAGAACCCAAAGTTTTGACTCAGGCCCATATGATATTGGGCCGTCTCTTCCAAAGAAAAATGCATAAAACACGTAAGCAGAAAGGAAGCTACGGCTCACTCACCCGCCATCTCATCCGCCGGTGCCACGTGTCATCCTCTGCTCCACTCCTTACAGTCCTTCCCCCCACTTCTTCTTCTTTGAGCTATTTTCTCAGTCAGTCTTTGTCCTCTTCTTCCTTATCATTCAGAAACAAAAACAAACAGGAAAAAAATCTCGTCCAGTTCCATTGCAGAGAGCAAAGGAACACATGAATTTCCTGAATTAGGGTTTTAATTCCGACTTTCTCTCTCAAGAATCCGCCGATGGCGTCGTCTCTGCCATTGCCGGACCTCGCCGCCTTCCTCTCGCCGAGAACGTATTCCAACCACCGTCTTTTCTTTTCCAGATATGCTCCCTGTACAAACGCCTGCAGGCGAAGCTCCCTCGCGCGGTCTCGAATTCGAGCTGCGAAAGAAAACGGGGCTCTGGTTGAGGAGAGAGAGCCTGTATTGATCGACGAATTGGCCCGAAGCAGTAGTGTCGAATTGGGTGCCAATGGAAATGGCGCTGCTAGTAGGAGCGGCATTGCGGACTACGAATTTAACGGGTCTGTCGAGAAGTATACCAACGGGGGTGTGAATGTGGTGGATGTTGAAGGCAATGGTCGGTTACTGAAGTATGGGAATGGAGCGGCGGCGGCGGCGGCGGAGAAACAAGTGACGGAGGACGGGAGGATGAAGAGAATAGAGGAGATCGGTAAGGAAGACGCTTGGTTTAAGCGAGCCGAGGCACAAAATGTGATTGAGGTACTATATTTTAATCGCTGCATACTTCAATCATCTTGTATTTGACGTTCAAGACTTTTAAGTTTTAAGATAGAGCCTCAATTAACTAGAGAAGGGTCTGGTCAATGGTGTTTGATTTATACATTGTGGAGCTGTTACCATAAGATTCATGGTACATAAAGTTTTTCAGCAGAGCTAGTCGCAGGTCTAGAGCCACAACAATGTAGAAAATTTAAACCTCTGCATAAAAGGTCTTTTACAACTGAAATTACACCAAATTTTTTCTTTTATTGGAGCTTTTGAATTGTGATATTTGCTTCCTGTGGTTCCTGACACTTGGAAACCATCCTTCACCATCAGTTTGTACACATACACACAATCTTAGCCAAAAGGCCGATAAAGGTATCTTCACATCAGTTTCTAGAAAACTAGAAAAGAGCTTTCGATGAACATTTGAATTTGACCTTACTCTATAGAAAGTTAATGGTTTCTCTCTTCTCACACTATTTATGTCTTTCAGGTTTCTGTTGCTCCTGGTGGCCGCTGGAGTAGATTCAAAACCTATTCAACAGTTCAAAGAACCTTGGAAATTTGGGGATTTGTTCTGAGTTTTATCTTTAAAGTATGGTTAAGCAACCAGAAATTCTCCTATCGAGGTCAGTCAACTGTAACTCTAGCAGAGTCTGTTCCTTTAGCTGACAAGCAAACGGGTGTTTTGTACTTTACTAAAATATTTCTCCTATTATTTGGTTTTACTCTCGTTTGCACATAAAGGGAAACATGAATCTGGAAATGAAGAATTTATCTATTCAATATTTACTGTTCAATGCTAAATTGAAGGAAGTTAGCCGTGACTTCTCGAAGTTCATTTAAAAATGTTGATGTTACCTGGAAGGGCAGGTCTGGGTTCTGTTTGGAACTAAAATTCACTCTGGTTCAGAGAAGCTGAACAAGCATGGTGCTATTGAATCATGTTCAGCTGACGTAATAAAGCTTCTCCTTTTTTCACCCACATCATTGCATGATTGGGATAACAAACATACAGTCTATCAGACAGAGACAGTTGTGTTCCTGCACTCGTACGTCAAAGTAAAGTGTTTGTATTTAATAGCTGTTATTCATGTTCTTGTTAGTCTTATCAGTAGTGTTTTCCTTATTATCTAGTTAATATAAAGCAGAGAATGAGTCTGTTCATAATAAAATTCGGTAAGCAGTTTATGGTGCCTCTTTTCTTGGGCTTGTAAAGTGTGTTTGAAAACACGCACACACGCACGCACGCATATTATACTATAATTTTTTTTCCATGTTACAAAATGGATGAGACTGTTTCACAAGTCAAGGGTTGTAAGTTGTAACATGTCTGATTTCTTCAATTGGTTACAGGGTACACAAGGCTGCCCACTTTAATTTGTTTTTGTTATAGATTTATTTGTTCTGTTATCTGTTTTATTACGTTATTATGATCATGCACATGCAGGTGGAATGACTAAGGAGAAGCAAGTTGTACGGCGGAAGACTCTAGCAAAATGGTTGAAGGAAAATATTCTGAGACTGGGTCCTACTTTCATCAAAATTGGTCAACAGTTCTCTACAAGAGTTGACATTCTTGCACAAGAATATGTAGATCAGTTATCAGAGTTACAGGTTGGAATTCCAACGTGTGGACCGATAACATAAGCTGCAAACCTATTGTCCTTAGACGTTGCTATTTCCTTGGATAAAATCCCTTTTGATGCTCAAAGAGACTGGGAAACTGAGGCTTTAAATTTTCCAATTCCCTTTTTAGTAAATTCATTCTATACATATGCTAGTTTATGTCTTGTTTATGTTTGTTTTCCCTTTATTGTTTTATCTTTAGAAGTTTTCTATATGTTCAATAGAAGAAATCTCCTTTTCGTTTCCTTCTACATCTAAAAAGTGTTGTTCCAGAGCCCTGTATTTAGCTAATTTTTCTATCATTTTGAGTCAGTATGTGATTCAGTTTTATTGCAGGATCAAGTCCCACCATTTCCATCAGAAACTGCAGTATCTATAGTTGAAGAAGAACTTGGATCATCGGTTAACCAAATATTTGACCGGTTTGACTATGAGCCAATTGCTGCTGCCAGTCTTGGTATGGTTCTTATGGAAAACACTGTTTAGGGTGGATATATTGCGCATTCAAAGACATAATTTTGCTTGACATGATGATTCATATCACATATTCATAAGCTGTTTTATTATCATTTTAAGTACTCGTCTTTTCTAGACTTTTCTTTTAAGATGGATTCTCATTTTTGTTTAATAAAGGTTGAACAATTATGCTAGAAAATTTGTTGTAAAATTGATGAGTACTCTGTATAAGAATATACTGGGTTCGTATGTTTAAATTTTGATGCATTTTTTCGTTTCAGAAAGCTATTGCTACAATGAGCTTTTTCAGAAAAGCTAACATTATTATACTGAAAAAGTAGATATATCTTTTTGGCCTTAGTGGGTTTCAAATTCAGACTTTGATTTGTTTGTTTGTTATTCTACGGAAACAATCATCATTTTAGTTCAAATACAAGCATTGTAATTTCGCATCTGTGAGTGTGTGGTGATGATCTGGTGATTGCACAGGAAAGGAACACCTACAAATTTATTGCCGACAATCAACAGGCAAAAAAAATAATCCTTTTGCGCTAAAGCTTAACAAAGTCTGCTATTTAGCTAATGCATAAGGGGAGGGGTATTTGAAACTGATTTAACTAAGAAAACATCATGTATTTTATAAATTAATCATGAGCGAAGTAAACTCACTTGTGTGTCATAAACTTCATGAACTAGTGATAATGAATGTGATATTGGTGTTTCTTTTGATATATCCCGTTACACAGGTCAAGTACACCGTGCAAGACTAAAAGGACAGGAAGTTGTTATCAAAGTACAGAGGCCAGGCCTTAAGGATCTCTTTGATATTGATCTTAAAAACCTGAGGGTTAGTTTTGATATTTTTTTAGACTTTTTAACTTCTAAATAGTGTGTGTCTGCGTCTAAGTGAGATATTATTCGAACTATAGGAAAATGCAAAAGAAGTGTATTTACTGATAAGATAATCTTTCTATCAACCCTATTTACAAGTTCAAAAGGAGAGCTTGCGTTTCTTCTATCCTTTATAGGTAATAAGTTTTTTTATCTATGAACTTTTGGGTATTTTGCCACCAAACTTCCCATTACATATGAATTTACACGTTACCAGGAATCCAGAACTTCCATTAATTTTGTCATCGTATGATTTGTCTTGCATAGTGAATGATTCTGTTGAGTCCACACTGTGTAAAAATGTTTCCTCTTCTCTTTTGGTAGAAATTGGTGGTGGGGAAGGCTGAGGAAAAGAGTAGAAATATATGTAGTAAACAACTTTCTGACAAACATTATTTACCTTCTTGTTGTTAGGTAATAGCAGAGTATCTACAGAAAATTGACCCAAAGTCAGATGGTGCGAAGAGAGATTGGGTTGCAATTTATGATGAATGTGCTAGTGTGTTATATCAGGTACTAATAGCCTCTTTCTTCTTACATTCGATGGTGTGGTCGTTTTGGAATCAATAGCAACTAGTCAGACAGCTTCATACTCTTGCGGGCTATCCACTCATTGCTAATTGGTCTTGATCCGGATAATATTACAATCTTCTTGTTGGTTGAAACTGCTATAAGAGCTAAACCTAAACTAGATTTTCAGGAAATTGATTACACCAAGGAGGCCGCTAATGCTGAATTATTTGGCAGTAACTTCAGCAAGATGGATTATGTAAAGGTGCCAAATATATTCTGGGACTATACCACACCACAGGTATGACATGCATATAAAATTTCACCCCCGCCTACAGAAACAAAATTTCAAGGGAGTTGCATTCTTGAGCACACATGTTTTGTGCAGGTTCTGACAATGGAATATGTCCCAGGAATCAAAATAAACAAAATTCGGGCATTAGATGAACTGGGTGTTGATCGGACAAGGTTTTGATAATTGTCCTCCTAACTGCTACTAATTACTCCTACCTTCTTCCTTAAGATGTTCAAGTTCTCAATGTTATTTAACCTGAGCTGAGAGTACAGTGAACTTGTATATATTGAAAATAAATTGAAATGCAGGTTAGGTCGGTATGCAGTCGAGTCTTACTTGGAACAAATCCTCTCACATGGCTTTTTCCATGCTGACCCAGTGAGTTCCTACATTGTTGATCTCAAAGGCTAACCAAAATCGTATTACTATCACATGCAAGTGATCATAGACTTTATCACTTGCATGTAAAATATCATGAGACGGTGATGAGTTGGGATAGTTGCTATAGTCATGTCCTATACAAGATTGACAGTGTAAAATAAACATGCATCATCATCTCTGTTAACACATGTTTATTTTGAAACTTCATACGTTTACAAATTCTTTTGATCATTGTGATGTAATGTTGATCTATTTTATAGAAGTGAAAATTGAGGTGACTAGTTAGTGGTCCTTAGTCTTAGACTTGTTTCTCAGCATGACAATTATTTTAAGTCTGTAATCTCTCTTCTTGATACAGCATCCTGGAAATATTGCTGTTGATGATGTTAATGGTGGACGACTGATTTTTTACGACTTTGGAATGATGGGAAGGTATTTTTAAAGCTTTTACTTTAGAGAGAAGGCATTTCTGCGAAACTTATATTCCTCTGTGTCTTCAAACAGTATAAGCCCAAATATTAGAGAAGGTTTACTGGAAACATTTTATGGGGTCTATGAGAAGGATCCTGATAAGGTATATTTTGTATAGCAATTTTTGCAGCAAGTCATGCTCTGTTCTTTGTTCATATATCAGTCAACAACTTGTGCTGGTTTCTAGGTTCAACAAATCCACTTCTCAGTGAACTTTTTTTCATACAGGTTCTTCAGGCGATGATCCAAATGGGTGTTCTTGTGCCTACTGGAGATATGACAGCTGTCAAACGGACAGCACAGTTCTTCCTTAACAGGTTGATTATGGAATTCAACATACTAGATATGGGTAGTCATAGATGAATTGTTATTGTTCTTGCGGAGAGTCCTGTTTGTCAAGGGTCTGCAGAAATGACATTCTGGGGAAGCAGCTCAGCAATTTAAAGGGATCTAAGACATTTGGATTCAATGTCAGCTTTAGAGAGTGATTCATGTGTTTTATGTATTATATAAGTAAATTGCATTACTAATGTAGTATTTTGTGGGACGTGATGGGAGAAGAGATGCTACAAATTGTTTGGGATGATCTTTAAGCTGATTGTATCGCTGCTGTATGGTTGTCATCAGAGCTGAAAGCTGGTGGATCAGTATTTGCTAAACTATAGTGTTAACTATTTTTTGACAATTAATCGACATTATAAACTTCATGACACCGACCTTAACATAGTGGGATTAAGGTGGATCTTAGGTAGAGTTCAGTAGAGTTAATTTTATCTGTGGCTGGAGTACTTGAGAAAGTATGTTCTATTTGTAGGAAATGGAAAAAAAAATTAGTCAATGATTTCAGTCTTTCAGAAATGAAATTTGGGTACAGATGCCTCTTTATTTCTAACATATTATGTCACATTGCAGTTTTGAAGAACGCCTCTCTGCTCAGAGGCAGGAGAGAGAGATGGCAACAGCAGAACTTGGATTTAAAAAACCTTTAACCAGAGAAGAAAAGATTGAAAAAAAGAAGCAACGTCTGGCCGCAATTGGTAATTCATTTTTTCCAATTATACGTGCAAAGTATCTTGTTCCATTAGTTTATTCACATCATCTTACTGACCAAGTTCATGCTTAGTTCAGCAAAGCCTCAACAGTTCTTACATAAAATCTAATTAGGGCAATTTTGCTGCCATTGTAATTTCTGTTTTAGCACTTTTTAAATAAGACCCATATAAGTAAACTTTGTTTTGTAGAAACGATTAGTACCAACTAATATCCTATCAGATCCAATGAAATAGAAATGTATTTAATAGCATTCTTAAATTTAACCTGTCGACGATGATTAGATTACATGGTTTTATAACTCCAAAATCCCAGTTGCTCCCACAAAGAAAAGGGAAAAAGAAATTGCACTAAAATAGCTTCCTTTTTTTTTTGGTCATGGTAGCTCGCTACAGTTGTATTTTTATGTGTCTATATCTATCTCCGAGCCACTCAAACAATAGGATCTTTACAGGAATGGTGAATATATCAATTTGCTGTGTTCATTTACTTACGGTGTTAATTGCTGAGAATCTTTTCTCTAACCTGATATTCTCTCTATTTGCTTTCTGATTCATGTTTCTTTCATGCGACAAAACCAGGGGAAGATTTACTTGCCATTGCAGCTGATCAACCGTTTCGTTTCCCTGCTACATTCACATTTGTTGTTAGAGCATTCTCCGGTAACCTAATAGCATGTTCATGGTTCCTTGCTAGTTCAGTATGTTTTAACGGTCCCTGTAACAAAATTATGTGTACTGCAGTACTGGATGGCATAGGAAAGGGCCTTGATCCTCGATTTGACATAACTGAGATTGCAAAACCGTAAGTACCTACTAAATTCCCATAATATATTTGAAATGTTTCATAGTTCCAAATAACATCCCAAATAAACTTCTATACCGGCCCATAATGTCATGTATGCTTTACCTTTTAGCTATGCTTTAGAGTTACTAAGATTTCGTGAAGCTGGAGTTGAAGTTCTGGTGAAGGTGAATCAAATGCTCTTCCTATAAATCATATCATCACAAAATTCCTTGCATTTGAAATTTGAAAAACTAAAATTGAATGTTTCAGGATGTCAGAAAGAGATGGGACCGTCAATCTCGTGCATTTTACAACTTATTCAGGCAAGCTGACAGAGTGGAAAAGCTAGCTGATATCATCCAAAAATTGGTACGGTCAGAAAACTCTGAAAAATTCTACTTTGTTATAAGTATCCATCAATGTTCTGTAATTCAAAAATTGTATTCTGGTGATGCTCTGCTACAGGAACAAGGTGATCTGAAGCTTCGAGTGCGAGCTTTGGAGTCTGAAAGGTCATTCCAACGTGTAGCAGCTGTTCAGAAAACCCTGGGGAATGTGAGTTCCGCCCAGCAGCTCGTTATTATATCATATGGATATAGCTTTATAGATTCATCTGGTTTCTAGTAAAATTTTGCGTTTCAAAGTTTCAAAATGCCGTCTTATTCTTCTTCAGCACTGCTTGCTTGAGTGCTTAATTAGTTTGGCTGGCACTTGGACTTGCATAAATAGCTTTTCCCTCATTTTATAAACCTCCTTTCGTGTGTAACTGTGCCTGCCTCTTTATGTAAAAAGTTGATAATAGTGCGGCTCATATAATATTCTTGAAAATACTCCACATTTATCTGTTGTTTTTACCCATCAACAGGCAATTGCTGCGGGGAGCCTGATAAACCTGGCCACAATCTTGTATATAAACTCGGTTAAAGTATGCGTTTACTCTTGATTCCTAAATTTGTCTTTCCTGTATTTTTTATCTTTCATACTGGATCTGAAAGGATTTAATTAAATACCTTTTGTCTTTGTATTTGGCAGGTGCCAGCAATTGCTTCGTATGTCATCTGTGCTTTCTTTAGCATGCAAGTTCTCATTGGTATCATAAAGGTCAAAAAATTAGATCAACGGGAGAAATTTATAACAGGAACTGCTTAATTTAACATGTAAGTAACCTTTATTGGATCATCTTCTTTCCCTGATGGTGCTTGACTTTTATCTGTTCTATAGCATTCTTGTCCAATACTCCTGGCACATGTAGTTGGGAAAATTGATCAGAACTGTGTTTTGGTGTACTAGCGGGGTTTCTAAAGACATTCGCTTGAGGTTTTTTACTTTTTAAGATCAATGTCCAATCATTTGCAACTGGCTATGGCCAACTTCTGATAATCACCAAATAATGTGCTTGCCACTCTATGGTTTGTAATGTGGTCACTGGTTTCATGTTACATCTCATGCCGGTTGCATTGCAATTCATAAGTAGTTTCATACCATAGACACAGAACAGTTCATGATGCATGTTTTTGTGCTTGCGCTTCTGTTTCGGTCTACTTCCTGTCAACTAGCAAAAGCTGAAATGTATCAATAGAAATTGTCATGTATCATCAGAATCATCGGCACAATCCATTTCAACGTCTAACCAGTATGAATCTTGTTACTCCTCAGCATAGCACTCGGAAGTCGCAAAGTGTGGAGAAACCATAGCATTTGATGGAGCTATCCGAAGCATAAAGGTATAACCAAACATTCAAGCTTAATTTATGGAGAGTGACAGTGGAAATAGGACAGGAGCTATGAATGTGTAACCAAGGCATTGTGTTCCTGTATGCAAATTCCTCCATGTGATCCCTCTGTCTCTTTACAGGTCTCTGATCACCAGTACCAGTATATAAGTTCAGGAGTTGTTTAGAGTTCTGTAATCACGTTTTGTAAATCATATGTATACTGCCATTACTAGCAGCTCTGTAGCCCCTCCAAACTTTCTTAGCAAGCTGGTATACAATATGAGTAGTCCTCCGGTTGAATGTAACATTTGTTCACTGGATTGAGTATCACTTGTTCCCGTTACAATCCATGGTTTTGTATGTAAAGAGTTACAATTCATGGTTTTGTATGTAAGACATTGGCGTAATGATAAATTAGACATGGGAGCACATAAAAATATTGAAAAATGGAAATGATAAACATAGCTCCCGTATTCTCGGTGTAGATCGTAGGGTGATGAAGGTTTGCTAAGTGTTGTGCCTAGGAGTGGAAATGGGTTGGGCCGAGTCCGGGTCCTTTAAGCTCGAGCTTGATCCGTTAGTCTATCGGTATTACTCGGGTTCGAGTTTGAATTGCTCGAATCTAATATGTTAGGTTCGAGCTGGGTTCGAAGTAGGTTCGAGCTCGACTCGAATAATTTGATAGGCTCGTTTTGAAATTTTATAAACTATATTATAATTAATAAATAATAAAAAATGCAATGTATCATTAAAATTTATATAACTTAAACATGCAAATTAATAATTCTCTACTAATCATAATGATTACTACTCCCTTCGTCCCAAAATTATTGAAACGTTTCTTTATTGTTTTCACAGTATTTAATTTACGATTTATTTTTATGAAATTATAGACATGTGAAGTTAAATGATTCATATGTTTATCATAATTTACAATTTAATCTTTATATATATATATATATATATATATATATATATCACTGT
>JBBYHH010000006.1:563868-582611 GCA_038382905.1 Daphne laureola | reverse complement strand
TGACCCGACCCGAATTTTTCATGGGCCATATTCGGGCCACATTTAAAGAAGCTATAATTTTTTGGTTCGGGTTGACTCAACCCAAAACCTGAAAAACCCGATCCAATTTCACCCCTACTCTTTGAGGCACTAGTTCTAATACTGGTGTTCAAGAAGTCTCGCACCATGACCTTGTACACCCTGGGTGTAAGGTTTGGTGTTTGTAGTCGTTAGCGTACAAATTCAACCCATTCTGGATCCTGATGTGCTTGACTTAAAAATTGGTTATTTAAAGAAGCAAGTGAGGGTTTGTGCTTCTTGTTGACGAAGCACAAATCCGAGCGATATAGCTAGCCTGTCTTTTTTATCGGTTGGAGTAAGCCTTCTCCCTTTCCATCCTATTGGTCGGAGTAAGCCTCCTCCCTCTCCAGCCTATTGGTCGGAGTAAGCCTCTTTCCTGTAGGGTATGGATAAGACTATTATGGCTCTATGTCTTTGCAGGCTAGTGAGTGCTTCTTATTGATCCATCTCCAAATATATTACAAGTAGCCTTTCATGCCATGATATTTTCAGCACCAATCCAGAACTTGGAAATCGAATGGCAAGAAGAATGTTCGACACACAGGACTTTACGTCAAGGTTGCCTGACTAACAGGACTTAGAATATAGACAATAATGTTGGATCAACGCATTCATAGAATATCCTATCAACTTTCCTCTTTCTTGGGAAGTTTAACTTAATCAGTGATGAAGAACTGGTCTATCACCACCAACTAATGAATTTGATCTATATACACTCTAGAGAGATAGCCTTATACAAATATGAGATATAGAGAATAGAAAGGCGTCTCTCATCATGAACTCTCTGGTGATGTCAGAGCTTGTTGCAGATGATCTTCAGGATGATAGAAATTTGTGAATGATAGCTCTGAGAGTTTCTTTTGATCTGTGAAAATGATGAGGATGATGAAGAATATACAGATGTGTCTGATATGATCTCAGTATTATGTGTTTTGTGTCTTCATCTCTTCCTCCTCTTTCTTCTTCTTCTTCTTCTTTAGCTTTTATAGCCTCCAAGTTGTTCACAAATAGGTAGGAGTGTCTGGAATAATTTCGTAGCCGTTGTGCATGAATAATTTCCATTTTAGAGCTTTCAGACCGTTGGTTAATTGATTTCTAGCCGTTGCAGATCTTCATAGATTTGTCTTCTTCCATCAGCGCGTTGATGAAGACTAGCTTCAGCAACTTGATGGTTTTTCTTCTTTGATCTTTGCTTCTTTAAGAGCTTTAAACTTGTAATCTTCCTCTCATAGTTGTTGCTCAGTAGTGGAGTTATTTGCTTCTTGAATGATTACTTCAAAGCTTGTGAATCATGAAGCTTGTGTTTTGAGCTTTCTGCTCATCAACGCGTTGATGCCTGCTGCATCAAGCGTTCTTTGATTTCTTTCCTTATATGAGTTGATTGTATCTTGTCAATCAGGGATTTCCTTCATCTGATGAAGAATATGACTGTTGCTTCCATAGGATTGACCTCCAGCATGCATTCTTCGATTTATCTATGAATGTGGCTAAGAACAAGTTCACATTAATAAAAAAAAATGGATCTAAATGATCAATTACTGAAATATGCAATGTGTTCTTAATAACACATGAATTCTTGCACTTTTGCATACTTTGTATTTTAATCCCAATATTTTTTATCTAATCAACCAAGAAATATTAGTGTTGTTGAGGGCACTAAGTTTATCAAAACCTTTCAAAATGATTCTCAAGGTTTTGGAATCATCAAAACAAAGTGGTTGAAGACAACAAAGTCAACAATTGCTTTTGAACAACCTTGCGGTTTAAAGTCAAGATCAGATGGCCTATATGTCTGAAGGACAAAGTCCATTTTTGCCTCCCCTATTTAATTCTGTAAATTTCAGGTGGTGGAAAATCAGAATGGAGACATACATCAAAGCTTAAGATTATCAACTATGGAGAATCATTGAGGATGGACCAATAGATATCCCATCCAAGCCTCTCAGAGGATGACAAAAATTGCTCCATCAATGCTCTAGCAGTAATCTTATTATTATGTGCTCTCACTCCTAAAGTTACTGACATTATTTACAACTGTGATGGTGCACAAAAGATGTGGAATGCTCTAATGAATGAATGTGAGAGAGAAGAGTCAGTATGCTAAAATGAAACAGAAGATAGTGACTCATTTTCCTCTAAAGGAACAGTCCAGAACTGGAACTGTACATTCATTGAAGGAGAAGATAAATCTCCAAAGAGTGTGGCCTCTCTCACAACCAAAGAACAGGAATGGTTCAATGGAAAAGAATGAATCGATTGCATGGTGGCTAAATAGGATAAATATGTATCTCTATATTCAGAGTCATCTTATTCCAGTAGTTATCAATGCATTGATCCTGTAGTAGAACTTAAGATTATCATTCTAGAGTATGAATCTCTTGTCAAAAGACTAAAGTCTGAAAAGTTCAATCTAGTGAAAGAAATGGCAAGCCTAAAAGAGAAGAATGAAGTGCTTTCAAAATATTTAGCAAGGTTTGTTGAAGGAGAAAAGAACTTGAATCTACTGCTTGGTATTCAAAGAGTTGTCTATGACAAGGCTGGAATTGGTTATCAAACATACATGAAGCAAATTAGTTTTAAAAATAAATTTTCAAATACTACTATTATCACTTTCCATATCTGTCACAAAACAGGTCACTCAAACCAGGACTGTCTATATAGAAACAAAAAATTCATTACTGGTTTGAAACAGATTTGGGTTATTAAAACTGCTACTAACAAGTTTGGAACCAAGAAGTTGGTTCCAAAGGTAAGTTGAGTTTATCAACGTGTTGATAGGTAGCAAGGTAGGAGACTTGGTACCTGGATAGTGGATGCTCAAGACATATGAAAAGAGACAACATAAGTTTCTCAGTCTCATGCCCAAACAAGGAGGTACAGTTTCCTTTGGATACACTAGCAAATGTAAAGTTGTTGGTGTTGGGAAGATGGGTAAGAATACTTCTTTCACCATTAACAACGTGTTGTTATTTAAAGGTTTGATGCACAATCTGATCAACATTAGTCAACTATGTGACACTAGTTACAAAGTGATATATGAACCAAAACTGTGTCATGTAATTGACAAAAGGGTCAAACAAAACCTTATTTATTGGTAGAAGATGTGGTAATGTCTACACTGTTGATTTTGATGAACTATCTACATTTAGTATCAAGTGCTTTATTATTGCTAACAAAGATGAAGGTTGTATGTGGCACAAAAGGCTTGGACATGCTAGCATGCATACTATCTCTAAGCTGGCCAAAAGAAAATAGTACAGGAATTGCCAAATCTGAGGTTTGATGAGGAGATAGAATGTGAAGCCTGCATCAAAGGAAAGCAGACAAGGGCAACCTTCAAACCAAATAACATGATATCTACATTAAGATCCCTAGAGCTGCTCTATATGGATCTCTTTGGACCCATTGATCCCACAAGCATGAATGGAAAGAAATATTGTCTGGTGATAGTTGATGATTACACCCGATACACTTGGGTATTCTTCTTAGACAAGAAAAGTGAGACCTATAAGAAATTCAGTTCCTTTTGCAAAAGGGTTTAGAATGAGAAAGGTACAAACATTGTTGCTATCAAAAGTGACAATAAAGATGATTTTAAAAATACTAATATGAATGCTCTTTGTGATTCACTTGGTATTACTCACAACTTTTCTGTTGCAAGAACAACTCAACAAAATGGGGTTGTAGAAAGAAAAGAACATGACCATTATGGAGATGGTAAGAACAATGTTGAATGAATACAAGCTTCCCAAGTACTTCTGGGCAGAAATAACAAATACAACCTGCTATATACTTAATAGAGTCACCATCAGACCTCAACTGGAAAAAACACCTTATGAGTGTCCGTCAGGCTTTTGGTTTGCATGGATTAGGTGTAATTTAAGTACAACTAAAGCACATAACAAACAAATACATTTATAAAATCCTCATTTAGCCCTAACAATATCTTATCATAGTACAATGGCTCAGAAATGAGGGATCAAACCCAAGAGAATCAAGCATCTAGATATCATAGGAAACTACTTGTGAAGCAAGTATGCATGAATGCAATGTGGATAGCAGTGAGAGAGGCAGAATCATGGATGAATGATGAGTTATGCATGGAAATGGAAAATAGGCAAGGTAATGGATCATGAAGGGGAGAAGTGGCATCATCTATGGATTAGCAATCATGGGCTCTTATAGTACTACTCTGCATCCTAATCAACATGCATGTGCAACTAAAGTTGTGTCATAAAAACATAGATTATCTCTAATGCCACTTGCCGACAACCGGGGTCATCTCTGACTCCGAGTGATCATCCGATTTTCTAGAACCGGATTCTATGACACTCTCCTAGATACACTAGCATATCACGAAGTACCACCAGTTCCTACAAGACATCAAAACCTAACTACTATACTCATGCAATTATACTAAGCGAGGAAGCATGTAATAAATCTTCGATTCTATCTAGTGAGGTGAATTACTATCTTTGTGCCGCTCCCCTCTCGAGCACTATAGTCCGTCGCTCGTAAGAGAGAGTTCACCTCCTGGCCACTCTCGTGGTCCAGGGATGATCTCCCCGAGGCATTATAGTACCTAACGATTCACCAATAGACACTTACTCAGGCCCTCTTAGACTCAAAGTAGGGCTACTAATCAGTCTTGGGGTTACGTCGATCAAGGTCCTCTCGGACTCTCGATCGAACTCCTAAGTCGCATGCTAGTGTAAGTGATCAGCAAACACGCATGATAAATATAAGATGGGCTCGAAGACTAAAACCAACTAAAATAGTCATGTAGATAAACTACTGCAACCTAAGCATGATACTACTAAGACAAGTCCTATCATACTCTATTACTGTAAAAAGATATGCATGCAAGCAAGTAATAACACTTAAAGAAATAAAAGTAGAGTAAGAGTTAGAATTCACTCGTAGAATGTTTCTCCATAGATTAACCCTTCAACCCTTCTTAAAAGGAGGCTGAAGGGCTAAAAAGCCCTTAGCTCAAGAAGCTTAACTAGGGTTTTTGCTCAAGAGAGCAATGCCCAAAATATGTCTTTAACTATCTTGAACCAACAAACCAACCTAACAAAATGAAGACTAGAGACCTATTTATACTAAAATCTAATACCTAAAATACCCCTGACCTAAAATTATCTCTAAGCTCCTTAGGAAGGGTAAAATAGGTAGTACAAGGCTAATATTCAATGGATAAGACCGAAATCCTCCGTACAATCCCGTGGTGCAGTTTGGACAAAGGGAGGCACCACTTTTACACCTCAGGGTTGCCCTGGAAACGCGCCCGGCTTGAATGAGGTGCTATTTGGGTCACCCTGGAGGCGTCATTTGACGTGCCTAGCTTGAACGAGGTGCCGTTTTGTGCTCCTTGAAGGTGCCATTTTGTACGCCTGCCTTTGATGAGGCACCATTTGAAGGTTCCATTCGATCCGCCCTAGAAACGTGCCCTGATAAGGGGAGACGCTAGTTCAAGGCGCATAACTAGCGCCTCATATACACGCCTGGGCTCAAATTTGCACCATTTGCATTTTAATCCTTCTTCTTTCTTCTTGGTATAATTGGGTCCCTCCAGAAGTAATTGAAGCTTGTTCTCCATCTCGTTTTACTTGATATTTGGGCATATTGAGCTCCTAATCACCTCCAGATGTACGCACTTACAAATATTTAGAATTTATAAGTAAAATGCATATTTAACATTGAAAGTAGGCAAAATTAATGGATTTAATGCTCTAAACATAGTGGAAAAGTGTACATATTTGTACACTGATCAATGAGCTGTGGGAAGGCAAGAAGCCAGACAAATCCTACTTCGACACATTCAGCTATAAGTGTTTTCTGCTCAACAATGGTAAGAGTAATCTTGGAAAGTTTGATGCCAAGAATGATGAGGCTATATTTCTTGGTTACTCAACTAAGAGTAAAGCTTATAGAGTCTATAATAAAATCTCTTTGAAAGTTGAGGAATCCATTCATATTATATTTAGTGAAATTAACCCTCAATTATAAGAGGAACATATCTTCTTAGATGATGTGGGAACTCCAAGCAAAGAAGAAACCAGAGGAGAACAACATGTTGATATCAAGGATGATCAACGCATTGATGAGAAAAGAGAAGAAGTCCATGATAACAGTGAAGAGCAATCTTCTCCCAAATCAAGTCACAGTGAAGATAAACAAGAAAAAGAAACAAAGGTAAAGGAACCGACATCAGCATGAAAGTTCAAACAGAGATCAAGCCATCTTAGAGAAAACATAATAGGTGATGTTACAAAGAGAGTATTAACTAGATCTTCTTTAAGAAATTTGTGTTGTTTTCAAAATTTTCTATCCCAAATAGAGCCTAAAGTTAATGATGATGCTCTAGTTGATGAAAATTGAATATTAGCTATGCAAGATGAGCTAAACCAGTTCAAAAGGAATGATGTCTGGGAGTTGGTGCCAAAACCCAAAGATCATTCCATCATTGGCACAAAATGGGTGTTCATAAATAAACTTGATGAGAATGGTATTCTGACAAAGAATAAAGCAAGGTTGGTTACCAAAGGATACTCTTAGGGAGAGGATATTGACTTCGATGAGACATTTGTACCAGTAGCTCGGGTGGAAGTCATCAGGATGCTTTGTGCATTTGTCTGTTTTCTAAACATCAAGCCTTTTCAAATGGATGTGAAAAGTGATTTTCTAAATGGTTTTATAAAATAAGAAGTCTTTGTAGAGCAACCACATGGATTTGAAGATCCTCATCATCTTGATCATGTTTATAAACTGAGGAAAGCCCCGTATTGTCTAAAATAGGCTCCTAGAGCTTGGTATGAAAGACTAAGCAGTTTCCTAGTTGAACACGGATTCAATAAAGGAAAACTAGATACTACTTTGTTCATAAAATCTACTAACTCTGATATATTATTTGTTCAGATTTATGTAGATGATATTATCTTTGGTTCTACTAATGATCTCCTCTGCAAAGAATTTGCTAAGCTAATGCAGGGAGACTTTGAAATGAGTATGATGGGAGAACTCAACTACTTTCTTGGTCGGAAAATCAAGAAAAAAGATGATGGAACATTCATCAACCAAACTAAATACACAAGGGAATTAATGAAGAAGTTTATCTATGCAAATGCCAAACCATGTCCTACTCCAATGAGAAACACAACTAAACTTGACAAGGATGCTTCTAGTCAACGCGTTGATCAAAAGCTTTACAGAAGCATGATTGAATCATTGCTCTACCTCACATCAAGCAGACCAAACATATTGTTCAGTGTCTGCCTATATGCTAGATTTCAAGTCAATCTCAAGGAGTCACACTTGAAATATGTCAAAAGGATCTTCAGATACCTGGTGGATACACCCGAACTGGGATTACTGTATCCCAAGGATACATCCTTTGATCTACATGGGTACATTGACCCAGACTTTTCTGGAAGTAAAATTGACAGGAAATCAACAAGTGAAATATGCTAATTCTTAGGAAATTACCTCATATCATGGTTTTCCAGAAAGCAGAACTCTATGGCACTCTTCACAGCTGAAGCAAAATACATAACTGTAAGAAGCTTTGTAGCTCAAATTCTCTGGATGACTCAATAGTTGAAGGACTATGGGCACAATCTCAGAAGTGTGCCAATCAGATGCGACAATACAAGTGCCATTTGTCTTGCAAAAAACCTTGTGCATCATTCAAGAACAAAACATATAAAAGTGAGATATCACTTCATCAGAGAGCATGTGGCAAATGAGGATGCATCAATAGAATTCATTGACACATATAATCAGTTGGCATACATCTTCACCAAACCACTGAATGAAGAAAGGTGAAAGGTACACATTACTAACAATCCAAGGTGAAAGATACACATTACTAACTAATCTAGAGTCAAAGACAAAAGGTTATGAAAATCAATTTCATAATCACATAGTTTGATAAACTCTATAGTAGAATTGTGTAGTAATTTAGTCCAAAGTCTTTTTAAAATGGTTTAAACCTGTTTTCAAAATCTAGTGCATCAACACATTGATGACACTCTTGTTTCCAAAGTAGCTTTTGGAATCCATTTGTTTTTAAATGTACACCTTCTGTTTTCAAGTCCAAAATTTCTATCTCTATCTTCAAAAGGTATGTCTCAGTCTTTTAAGTGAAAAACTTGGACTAAGCACAAATATTATGACTAAGTCAAATAATTCTGTCTATTGACCAACACGATTGATACTCATCCTATCAACACATTGATGACAAGTATCTGCAGAATTCATGTTGACTCATGCATTGACTTGTTGCTTTATTGTTTTATTAGGAAGTTGGGGTTTCGAACCCATTCTTTTATACATTCAAGCATGATAGAGTATGCATGACCTGTCAAACCCTTCAACAGATACATGTTTAGTAAACCACTAGGGTCAATAGTCAACTTTCAAAGAACATTCATCAGAATATTTGATCATACTACACTTTGTCGGATAAATCAGACATACTCATGTTCACTTAGTCATCTGTATGCATGATCACTCTATATGTTCAGTCTAAGCATAAAATGAAAGAAAGAAAACTTGTCTTAGTATCTAGATGCTCTGAAACTGATATATGTTATACATCTTTCATTAAATGAGTTAATCACTTCAATTGAATTTCATATCTCATCATGCTTATTCATGAAAACATCAGATTGCATATTTATGTTGATCTACATGTTTTAAATATCACAAGGTTAGTATTTGTATCACTTGGTAGTTATCAACATGTTGATAAGATGAATATCAACACGTTGATGATAACTTAGTAATACACTTAGTCCCACTTACACATCTTACATATGCACTCCTCTTGATTGTACCTTTTTTATGATAATAAAAAGGGGGAGAAATATGTTCAAGAAGTAAGGGGGAGCTTGATCTTCTGATATAATGCAATTGAAATCCCAATATCATTTTCAAAAACTATTTTCCTAAGGGGGAGAATACTTTCTAATGGGAGAATGTGTTCTTATTTGCAAAAGTTTTTTTCAAAGCTCATCCGAAGGGGGAGCATATACTCTGCTATAAGAGCCTTATCAAGTACTACCTCCGTCCCACAAAATTAACCACGTTTGACTTTTGTACTTGTGTTTGACTCAATTTTCATTAAGAAAAATTTGTTAAAAAAAATATTAAAAAAAATATTTAGAAAGTAAACACATTAAATTTTCATTTGAATATAAACTTGTATAATTTACAAGTCAAAATATTGTAAGAAAAAAATAGTAGATTAAATGTTGAAAAGCAAACGTGGCTAGTTTTCTGGGACGGAGGGAGTATCATTTACAAAGGGTTATCAAAACTTCTTGAAGTATTTTTTCATCATCAAAAAGGGGGAGATTTTTGACTTCGTTGCCTCCAACCACTTGTTTTGATGATTTCAAAACCTTGAGGACAATTTTGCAAAGTTTTGATAAGTCTAGTGACTTGACTAAGATTACTAGTTCTTAGGTTGGAAGATATAAATTATTCGGATTAAAATGCAAAATATTTAAAAGTACAAGAAATCATGTGTTATATGGTCCATGTTGAATATTACGGTATATACAATTTTCAATCCAAATCTTGATTAATATGGACTTTTTTCTTAGCCATGTTGATAGGAAATCAAAGAATATTTGTTGGATATGAAGATCATGGAAACTTTCAGATGATTACACCATCAAATTGTGAAGAAATTAGATTAGAAAGATGCAATCACCTCAAAAAAGAAAAGAAATCAGAAGTGTGTGTGATACAGTGCGCATCAACGTATTGACGTCTAGATGCTCAAAATGCAAGCTTCAAGTTTCACAAGCCATGAAGCAATCAAACATAAAGCCATCCACTCCACTGTTGAGCTACAATAATGAGAGAAGAAATACAAGTTTGAAGCTCTCAGAAAGAATCAAGATTGAAGAAGAAAATCCATCAAGTTATTGAAGCCAGTCTTCATCAACGCATTGATGGAAGATGACATAATACTATGAAGATTTACAACGGCTAGAAATCAATTAGCCAACATTCACAAAACGTAAAAAATGGAAATATTTCATATGCAACGACTATATGAAGATCAGAAGACGCTCCTACCCATCTACAAGCATTCTGGTGCCTATAAAAGAAGAAGAAGAAGAAGAAGAAGGAAGAGAAGAAGAGACACACCAGAACGTACATACTAATCATTCTGTGAATAATCTTCATCTCCTACTCACTTACAAAGATCAAAGACACTCTCGAGTATTCATTCACAAAGATGCAGACAACCAGAAGATCATCAGCATCAACTTTACCTACTTCAGAGAGTCATCTTACAGAGAAGCCTTCTGTTCTATATCTATCATTATAAAAGGCTTACTCTCTTGCGCTTATGTAGATCAACTTCACTAATTGGTATTGTAAAACAAGTTCTACATCACTGTTCAAGTGAAACTTTTCAAGGAAGAGGAAGATTGATAGTGTATTCTATCAACGCATTGATCACAGTCTACTGTCATCACTCTAAGTCATGTTTATCAAGAAATCTTGGCATAAAGTCCTGTGTGTCAGGCAACCATTGTTAAAGTCATGTTAGTCAGGCAATTTTTAAATTTCTATTAGTCAGGAAATTTGTAAAGTCCTGTTAGTTAGGCAATTTGTAAAGTCTCGTTAGTCAGGCATTAGGCATAAAGTCCTGTGTGTCGGGTAGCCATGGTGAAGTTTTGTGTGTCAGTAAAACTATGTATAAGCCTTGTGTATAACGCCTCAGTTATAGTGAAGCAAATCTCAAGTGTGTTTTGAGGAGAGGACATAAGTCAAGCTGGACCGAACCTCTATAAATCTTTGTGTCCTTCACTCTGCCTAACAACTCTTATATGTGCTAACCATCAACGCGTTGATACCTTGCTACTGTAAGTGCTTTCAATGTGCTGATCTAAGGGATTTGGTTGTAAATCCAAAAGGTTTAAAATATATTTTAAATCCAATTAACCCTTCTTTTGGCCATATTTGGGTCTTCACTTTGGGCATGGCCCCCCTTTGATTTCCTGGATGCTTGCATCTAGCCTTTTAAGATACGGAGGCTTTGGAAATGGCCCCATTGGGTTTCTCGGATGCATGCATCTGGGCTTTTGAGATCTGGGGGCTTTGGATATGGCCCCCCTTTGGTTTCTTCGATGCTTGCATCCGGGCTTTTGAGATCTGGGGGCTTTGGACATGACCCCCCTTTGGTTTCTCGGATCCTTGCATTCGGGCTTTTGAGATCTAGGGGCTTTGGATGTGGCCCACCTTTGGTTTCTCAGGCCTTTTGAGATCTGGGGGGCTTTGGAAATGACCCTCATTTGGTTTCCTGGATGCTTGCATCCTGGCTTTTGGGATCTGGGAACTTTGGAAATAACCCCTCTTTGGTTTCTCGAATGTAAGCATACAGGCTTTTGAGATCTCCTGATCTCGATACACGTCTGTAATCAATGGTCTTGATTGATTCCTTGCGATCTTTCGCCTTCCTGGACTCAGTTTAAGTACCAAGAGTTGGAGCCAGTTTATTCACTTCTGCTCTTGCTTTCAATTTTCTCTAGCTTCCTAGTAATCTCTTCAATAAAGGATTATCCCACTCTCTGTTAAGCGGCGAGTTTCTTCGATGGCCAGCGGAAGAAGGGTGATTCTCGTGGCAAAGGTGATCTTCAGGAGTTTCTTAGGAAACTAGAGGATTCTTCATACTCTACTAGCAGTGTTCCTTCTGAGGTTGCGTTCTACCGGCTCTATCAGGCGGTGGTTGACACAACGGCTCAGGTTCCTATCTTAGTCAATTCGTCTACTCCAATAAGCTTATTTCGGCCTCTTACCCGAGGTAAATGAAAATGGCTTCGGTCTACCCTTCTTCTACTGTTCGTTCATCCAGGAAAAAAATGTTAGTTATTAAGGGAACTCTACCCGAGCGGTACTTGGATGAAGTGTAGCACTTTAAGAGCAAAGCTTCTCCCGACATGATACGAGAGTGGAAGTCTACTTATTTCTCTCCTCGGACCATCCGGATCAGGGTTCCCAGTCCCAAATGCCACGTCTACGAGCCCAGAGTAGGCTAGATGGTGATTTTCAAGGCCCAGCTAGAATGTGGCCTCTGATTTCCCCCTTCGCCTTTTCTTTGACAACTTGCGACTGCGCACGATGTGGCTATTAACCAATTCATCCATAACACATATAGTCGTATAAATGTATACCTCATTCTTTGTGGTGCGTTCGACATCTCCCCTACGCTTTCAACTTTCCTTCAATATTATATGGTTATGTCGAAAGCCTGAAGTTTTTTTTATTACTTTGGCCCTCAGGGAACATCTACAATGAAGTATAACTTCACTTGGAAATGCCCTTCAAGCCGTAAAGGGTGGCATCAAGAGTCTTTCTTCATGGAGTCGGACCTTTCATGGAAACTTTAGACCGCATGGAAGATCGGGGATCTTATTGACGTCAAGGTCTCCACTCGTCTCTTGAAGGACCCTATATCAAAGGAAAACTACAAGAGTTTCCACAATAAGCTTTGGGAGTTGGTCCCATGGTTCGGCCACAACCCGGGGGAAATGTTCCCACTGTCGTTGCATTGACACTTCATAAACTAAGGGCTTTTATCCTACCTTGGCTGTATATCCATGGTGACCTCGACGCTTTAGGTATCCGAGCCACTCCTCCTTCCTCCTAGGACCTGACACTCATTCAGCATCTTTGACACAAATTTGTCATGACACTTTCGTCGAGGGTTTTGCCTCCTTCTTTTGCCCTTAATTACTCATTCTTTATTAACTCTAATTGTTTTGTATTTTTTTTTTGTAGAAATGGAGTTTGCGGACCTCGACGTTGATTTTGAGGATGTCTTCTAGAGTTCCATCGAGGGTGCTCCTCCCGAGGCCCTAGCCGCCAAACTTCAGGCTCCCAAGAAGAGCCTTAAACAAAAAATGACGAGTGGTTTATCTAGCCGAACGGCTTCTTCGGCTGCGGAGGTCCCTAAACAGCACTCTGAGGTGACAGACTTTACCCAGCCTGACGCCACTAGGGCCATGGACTCTCCATTTCTTCAAGGATCCGAGATTGACCCTCTTTTCATCATTCTCGTGGGCACTACTATGGATGATGTCTACGAGGCTTGTGACTCTCTTGAGGCTAAGAAGAGGTGCCTCACTCACAGGAAGTACAAGATGTTTACACCTATGATGGAGCTACCTTCGGATGTCCTCCCGATGGACTTCATGTTAGGTACTAATAAAAAACCTATCAAACTAAAACCTCTCCCTTTCTGGACTACCTTTCAGAATGTATGTCGTATATTCAGCGATGACCCCCTTCATGAGATTTCTCATTCTCAATTTTTTTTGTCTAGGTCCGGATTGGAAGGAGGTGCAGGAGAATAAGCGTTAGAATCAGGATGCCAAAAACTTTGAGTCTAGCACATATCTTATTCCTCCGGAACTAGGGTGGTTGGTTCATGAAGATCAAGATCTGTTTGATGAGGAGGAGGCCAAGAAAATGCCTCTGGTGTTTGGAGAGGATCCATTACCATCGGACCATGGACACCTTCCTCACCCTCTACCCGAATATGGATGTCACTGCGTCCAAGCTCACGGTGCATCTGGCCTAGGTTGATGAAGGTGCTTATTTTTCTTAAGTTCTATTTTTATTCATCTTTTCTCACCCTTTGGACTCTTTGTTTCGAATGTATGCCAACTATCTGTCCAGGTACATGGCCAGGGTGGTCCATTGCACCAGCGCAGTCTGGTCTCAGGCTGAGCAAAGAGCTACCCAGGCTCTATCTGTGATCACCGAAATGATCCAAAGGGCCAATTTGTATGAACAAATGCTTTGGGAACAAAGAAAACACTCAGAGGCAGAGGTTTCCCAGAATAAGGTTTCGGAAGAGCTTCATAAGATGAAGAGGGTTGATGGCAAGGCTACAGCTGCCCTCATGAAAGCCATGAGGAATAAGTTTGAAAAAATGAAGAAGGTTGAGGATACATAGTTCAAGCTCCAGGAAGAGGTTCGACTGCTGAAGAAAGAGGTGGATGAGCACAAGGTCAATTTTACTAACTTGGAGGCTCATACTAAAGCTGACATGGACAAGCTGAAGGCTGAGAAGCTGGATGGTGACTTGAAGGCGTCCAAAGCTAATATTTCTGGGTTCGGGGACCATATAAAAGGAATAACTAAGAAAGCGGTGCCAAGTTCACCGAAGGTTTTTGCCTAGCCCAGAGGAAAATTTCCTTGCTCAACCCAGGGGTTGACCTCTCAAGTTTGAATGGAAGAGGGAGGTATCAGGTCGACCCCTCATCATGCGGTGAGGAGTTTCTTTTGCCTCTGGTTCAGCCGATGTCACCCGAGCCTTCAGATAATATGGAGCCTACAGGAGTTGATCCTTCTTCTGCGCTTCCCTCTGATATTCCTTCAGCGGATCCTTCTAAAAACAACCCTCTTGCTTAGTGAATGTATTTTTTCCTTTCAGCCTTATTAATGTACCCATGCCTTTGGGAACTAATGAATATATCTTTGTCATTTCATTCATTAAGTGTTTGTCGAAGACACATTTTTATAGAGGTTTGGTAAAAACCTACATCCTTTATTCAATCATTTTTATTCTATTACGATCGGGGACAATACTCAGTAATCTACACATAAAATCTTCTGAGAGCTTCTGAATGGTAGGACATTTTGGGCTCCCTTCCATTGACGTCTAGAAGTATGAATACTCCTTTACTTTCTTCTCTTGAACTTCAAAAGGTCCTTCCCATGTTGGTCTGAATGCTCCCCCTTTTGGCTTCCTTGATCCTAGTTTGGTTTGTCTCAGGACCAAATCACCCAGATATATCTTTTAGTTTGACTTTTAAGTTCAATGATTTAGCTGTTCTTTCCTAGAAAGCTTTCCTCCTAAGTTCAACTTCCTCTCTTTTGCCTTCGAGCAAATCCAAATTTGTTCTTAGTCTGTTTTTGTTTTCTTTGTCTTTGAAGATCTGGGTTCAGAGACATGGGTGTGTGACTTCAATCAGGATTAGTGCTTCGGTCCCATATGCCAGTGAGAATGGAGTTTCCCCTGTCACCCTTTGGGGAGTGGTCTGGTAGGTCTAGAGGATATGTAGGAGCTCTCCGGGCCATTTTCCTTTTGAATTTCCAAGTCTCTTCTTCAGGCCTTCTTTAATGGTCCGGTTTGAGACTTCTACTTGACCATTTCTCTAAGGGTGTGCCACCGGGGTGAAATGTAGCTTGATTCAGAACTCTTCAACAAAGTCTTGGAATCCAGAGTCTCTGAGCTACAACCCGTTGTCTGCTACTAACACCTTCAGGCATCTAAACCTATATATGATATTTTTCTACACGACTTTGCGTATGTTTTCTATTGTGATGCTGGCTAGTGGTTCGGCTTCAATCCACTTGGTGAAATAATAAACGACGACTACACAATACTTCAAGCCATCGTGTGCCATGGGTAAAGCTCCAATGAGGTCTATCCTCTATATAGAAAATGACACCTGGTAATCTGCCGAGCTCACTAGTTCGGATGGTAGCCTTTGTACATGTGCATGTACTTGACACTTTCTGCATTTATTGACTAGTTTCTTTACTTGTTCCTTTAGGTTAGGCAAAAAATACCCTTGTCTCAAGATAACTTCTTCTAGGGCTTCGGCTCTAATGTGAGAACCACATGTTCCTTCATGTACTTTGGTCAAAATGTCTTTGGTGTCCTCTTCTCCTATGCAATTTTACAAGGGTGAATAGAATCCTCTTTTATATAGGTTATCTCCAATTATGAAGAATTTCCTTCATATCTTTGTGGCTTCGGCGGGATCCTCTTGGAGCACGCCTTCGATAAGGTATATCTAATAGGGTAGCCTTCAACCAGAGGTGATGTTCAGGACCCGGACTTGGTAGATGCTTGGGCTCTTTCTTTCTTCGTCATAGTTTAATGCTTTGGATAGGGAGTCAGCTTCCGCGTTAAGTGCCCTCAGGATTTTCTCGATTCCTAGTTGCTCGAACTCTTCGGCCAACTTCTTGGCGGCCTCCACATATTTCTTGAGGTATTGTTCCCTAACCTCCTACTCACTGTTCATTTGCTGGATCAAAAGATTCGAGTCACTGCATGTTTTGAATGACTAAATACCTGATCTTTTGGCCAATTCGAGGCCAGAGATGAATGCCTCATATTTAGCTACGTTATTTATGACTGGAAATGTGAATTTGATGGACATTGCCACCTTCATTCCTTCAGGGCCTTCAAGGACTAATCCAACTCCTTGTTTATCAAACCCAGAGGCATCATCGACATGTAATGTTCAAACTAGTTCATCTGTTGCCCCCAGGTGTTGCACATCCGATCCTTGTGGTAGTTCAGCTATGAAGTCAGCTAGGGCTTGGGCCTTGATTGCCTTCCTTGGCTTGTACTTGATTTTGAATACTGATAACTCGATGCACCACTTTGATAATGTCCTTGACTGATCCACCCTTTTTAATATGTCCTTCAAGGGAAGGTTGCTCTAAACTATGATTGAATACTCGAGGAAGTAGGGTTTAAGCCTCCTACCTGATAGGATGAGGGTGTAAAATGCCTTTTGTAGAAGTGGATAATTAATTTTAGTTCCGCAGAGGGACTTGCTCACATAGTACACTGGCCATTGTTGCCCTCTATCCTCTTCTTGGACCAAGACCGAACTCACTACTTTTTGTCCTACGACAATATAGACGATAGGAGGCTTGTCTTCAGTTGGTTGCTTCAAGGTTGCATTTCTTTAAGGTAGGCCTTGATCCCTTCCCATGCATTCTGACATTCGGGGCTCCATACAAAATTCACTCTTTCGGCAACATTATGCTCCTTGGTTTTCTTCTCACCTTTCTGGACTCTAATTCTCCCTAGTTCAGCCCCTTCCTTGATAAGCAATTTAAAAAAAGGCATGCACTTGTCCACATACCTGGATATAAATTTGCTTAGGTAAGTAATTCTCCCGAGCAGTTTTTGAATGTCCTTGATAGAGGTCGATATTTTTGAATTCATTAGAGATCTTATCTTGGCATGGTTTGCATATCTATTCCTCATTCAGACACCATGAATCCAAGAAACATTCCAACCTTCACATTGAATACGCATTTGTCTGGATTTAGCCGAAGGCCATATTTTCTTAGTCGTTCGAACAGTTTCTCGACGTCCCGGATTAACTCTTCTTCTTCTTTACTCTTAATGATGATATCATCTACTTAAAATTCTAGGTTTCGAATGATTTGTTCACTGAATATCTGATACATAAGCCTCTGATACGTTGCACCTGCATTCTTGAGACCGAAGGTCGTCCTCACATAACAATGTATCCCAGAGTCACTAATAAAAGATGTCTTCTCTTCATCCACTGGATTCATTCGGATCTGATGATACCTTCTATATGCGTTGATGAAACTCAGTCTAGCGTGTCCGACAGTTGAATCTACCAGACGGTCCATGGGAGGAGTTGGGTATAAGTCCTTCGGGCAGGCGTCGTTCAAGTTAGTGAAATCAATCCACATGCATAGCTTATCACTATCTTCTCGAGAAGCGACCATCGAGTTTCTTAACCATTCAGGATAGGACACTTCCCGGAGGACCCCTTCCTTTAGAAGCTTTGATATTTGTTCTTTGACAAAAGTTCTTTTGAGTGGAGTGTTGTTCCATTTCTTCTGTTTTATTGGTATTGCGTTCGGGTCAAAACATAAGTTGTGTTGAATCACATTGGGATCAATTCCGGGCATATCACTCGGAGAGTATGCAAACAGATCTTTCTTCGATTGGAGAAGGTTTACAAGCTTAGTTTTGCTTCCTTCGGGCAGATTGTTCACAATTCTGGTGGATCGGTCTTCTGTCAACAACACTTCTCTGATTTGTAGTGCTTCATCTTCTTCTTCCTTCGGGGCTTCTGGCTTCGGGCCTTTTTGCGCAATTTTCATGACATCCTTGGCTTCCCTCTAGATCACATAGATAGAGGCATCACCTCCTTCGGTCTCTAAAGTGAAGATGAAGAGTATGAAAACCATCAGACTAATATCCTATTAGATCATGACGACAGAAGACAAAGATGCAATAAGCTCAGAAAATGAAAGAAATCACGAAAGCGTGTGATGCAGTGCGCATCAACGCATTGATGGCCAGATTCTCAAAGTATAAGCTTCAACTATTTTAAGCCATGAAGAAATCAAATACAAAGCCATCCACTCCACTACTGAGGTATATATGAGAGATGCATTACAAGTTTGAAGCTCTCAGGATGATCAAGATTGAAGAAGAAAATCCATCAAGTTGTTGAGTATAGTCTTCATCAACGCATTGATGGAAAATGATAGAATATTACACAGATCTTCAATGGCTACAAATCAATTAGCGAACATTTGAAAAGTTCAAAAAGGATGAATTCATTTGCAATAACTATATGAAGATCTGAGGATGCTTCTACCCACTTGCAAGCTGTTACCACCACCCCTGTCCACACACGGCCCGGCGGGAAGCGTACGCTGGGTCGGTGGGGTGGCGGTAACCTGTAAGACCAACCCTTTAAAACGCATCTAAATAATGGGTAGTTCCCATACAGGTCCCTGCAAACAAAGCAGTACAACAATAACCGAGCTCCGCTCGGATCAGAAATCCAGAAGGAAGGCTGCCTCCGGCAAGCACTTCCGAAACATAGACATACAAGTCTCAACCAAACTGTGAT
>JBBYHH010000006.1:548453-562772 GCA_038382905.1 Daphne laureola | reverse complement strand
GAAGATTTCATGAGTAGAGATGGGGATTTGGTGAAGATTTGATCAAGAACAAGGGTGAGAGAGAGAGAGGCAGATTCAGGTTTGAGGAGAGGGAGAGGAGAGATAAAGGTTTTTAGCAAAAATAGCATTTTAACTCCTCATTTTCGCATTTAAAAACTTTCACCCAGACTTGGATCCAACTTGGCGCCAACATGGCGCCATCATTGCGCCAACCATGGCAAGAATTCCAATTTTGAATTTGCTTCAGGACTTGGCACCAGCATGACGCCATCATTGAGCCAAACATGGCCAGAATTCCAACTTCAATTTTTCTTCAGGACTTGGCACCAACATGGTGCCAAGATGGCGCCATAGTGCACCTAGTTCTTATTTTGTTCCATTCTTACACTAACTTTGAACCAAGGTGGTGCCAAGCTTGTTGCACAGGAAAAACATAACTTCTGGCACCCCAACATCAGAGTACTTGTACCTTAAAGCTTGCCCGAATGATATCTTAAATTCCCATGCTCCGTTCACTTTAGGTTGGACAGTAACACAAGCAATAGCTACTAACAAATCAGGTAACGTTCTCTCAAACTCTTATAAGAGCCGCCAATTGATTCTCCTAATTCTAATCAATGGGAAATCCTCTCAGATATTCTAGCAAATTACCAGTTTGCATGTAATTGTAGAGTCAAGAATTATACAAACATGATAAATGATGAAACTAGCTTAGAGATTCAATATCTAATTTAATTAATGATTTTAGGTATAGACAATCCCCTAGGCAAACTAAAGACTAGAAGATGATAAGTTACTACTTACTAACTACCATGTTAATTACAAGAATTAACATATAAGAAAACATAATTAGGAAAAGGATAGAGATTACTTGAATTCCTAAGAATGCTCTCAAATTCGTAGCTTCAGATTGTTGTTAATGAACTAACCAGCCTAAAACTATATATAGGCCTTTTCTAAAGTCTAAGTTGACCCTAAACACTTTGGTCATGGAAGAGTAAATGTTCAGGGGTAAATAGGTCTTCATGTATCCCAAAATCCGGATAAGAATTCGTAACCGTTAGGAGAGAGAATATTTTTGGCGGAGTTGTGAGGCGCCGGTCATTGCGCCTAAAAGTGGCGCCACTTGGAATGAGTACTGGTAGCATGAGGCACTAGGAACATGCGCCTTAGAGGCGCTGGAAGAGGCGCCACTTCTCTCCAGGCACAGGTAAGGTGCGCCCTTAAGGCATAAAAAAGAGGCTCCAGGTCTGTTAATGGCGCAAGGATAATGCGCCCTTGAGGCGCCAGTGGAGGGCGGTTGTCCTTGTGGAGGCACTGGCTGAGGCGCAGGTACATGGCGCCTTAAGGTGGCGGCATGCTCATTGTAGGTGTTGTATGAGGCGCAGATACATGGCGCCAGGTGCTGGTTGTGGCGCCTGGGTGGCGCCATGGGCATTGTAGGCGTAAGTGTAGGGCGTAGGTATATGGTGCCTTAAGGTGGTGCTATGAAGTGGCGCCACTTTCCTCCATTTTAGCCCTTCATATTTTTAAGTTGTGCATTTTATCCCGGACGGTAATTCTCTTGGGCTCCAACTCTTCAATATAGTTCGGGATGAACTCTCGTCCTCCGCTTGTCGATAATCTTCATCCCGAGCCTTCATTTAACGCTCTTTTGATCTACTTTCACCTCAAAGTGTGCATCCTATAAGATATGGACAATTATAAGTAAAATGCGTCTAAGTCATGATAAATCAAGCATAAATGATAATAATTGTGTCTTAAACAGCTCGGAAATATGTGAGTGTTTGTACACTCATCAACTGCAGAGAATGCTAATCTGGATCTTGAACTAATTTTGAATTTCAGCATAGAAAGAACAGAAGATGGAGAATAGTTCTGAGTGATCTTTCATTAAGAAAATCCAAGTAATCTGAGAAAAGTCATCAACAAAGATGACAAAATACCGAAATCCTAACGTAGAGGAAACACGGCTAGGACCCCATACATCCGTGTGGATCAACTTGAAAGGTTTTTCAACCCTTTTATTGACTCGGGGAAAAAATGAAGATCGATGATGCTTACCAAGCTGGCATGATTCACAACTTAAACTAGTGACAGAGTTTAGGCTGGGTACCATTTTCTTTAAGTTCTCTAAGGATGGATGACCGAGATGATTATGAATTTGAGAATGAGAGGTAGAGACCGAACAAACCACTGGTGGGTGTGACTCTTCAAAATAGTACTGCCCATTTGATTCACGCCCTTTTCCAATCGTCTGTCTACTCTTCAGATCCTGAATGACAACATGATTAGCGAAGAAGGAAATCGAACAATTTAGTTTCTTGGTCAATTAACTGACAGACATAAGATTGACAAGTAATTTTGGAACAAATAGAGTAGAGGGTAATGTGAATGTGGGACTAAGATGAACGGATCTAATACCTTGAAGGTTGACGCTAGATCCGTCTGCAATAGTAATCTTATCACACCCTAATGATGGTAATGGACAGATGATAAAAACAAAGAATCTATTACCTGAAATATGATCGAAGGCACCAGAGTCCAATATCCATGATTGATGTTGAGATGAAAAATAAGCTCTAGGTTTACCTGGATGAGGTGGTGCCATCGAAGAAGAATCCAACTGAGCAGACTGATACTCTTGAAACCGAGTATACTCCTCCTGGGATAGAGTGATAGGAGACTCTGTAGTTGCAGTTTGTTTGAGTGACGCCATGTGAGTTGTTCGAAGCCAGGGGTATTTCTTCCAGCATGTCTTTTCAACATGCCCATCTTTTCCACATTCCGTTCAGTGAGGTCGTGAATTTGAACCACGTCCATTATTACCGTTGCGTCCATCGCAGTTCCCACGACCACCTCTATAGTTTCCTCTTTCTTGAAAACTAGATTGTTCCGCAAGAACAGACCTATCAGGATTATTCTGCACTTGTGGTTCTTTGTTCACCGTTCTAGAAAGTCTTGAGTAGACTTCGGTGAAAGATGGAAGATCTGCTCCACCAAGAATTTGTACTCGAACAGGTTCAAATTTATATTTGAGGCCTGCTAGGAATGTCATCAGTACCAAGTGTTCCCTTTGTTTCTGCATGCTCTTGACATCAGAAGAAATTGGCATTAGAGCATTTAATTCCTCAAAAACACGTTTCAACTTTCTGAAGTATTCAATGAGATTTCCATCCTGTTTGGATTGAAACAACTCAACACAGACGTCATACATACGAACTGTGTTGCTAGAGTAAAGTAGCTTGGGATATTCCCAAGCTTCTTTACAAGAACTGATATGGGAAAACAAACTTAAGACTTCAAAATCCATAGAATCGAACAATATGTGCAAGAGTTGAGCATCATCAGCATGCCAATTTTCCAATAGATTTTCCTTGCTTGGAGGATCAAATGTGAGATGAGTAAATTTTCTGAGACCCTTGAAGAATAATTCAACATTCTTAGACCAAAGTGACAAGGTGTTACCATTTAGAGATGGCTTGGCAATTCATAAATTGCTGAAATTGTAGGAGCTAGTTGTCGGGGAAGAGTCCACTGTCAAGACTTTCGACACGGAGGATGATTCGTCAGGATTTGTCATCTCCTGACCAACTGGAGTTGCTGAAATAGCTAATGAAGACTGAGCTGAAGCTCACTGACCATTCACGGCCTATGTAGTAACTAACCCACCATTGTTGAATCAAACCGGAAGCAAGATAAACAAGTTCTGGTCATCTTTGACATGAATCGACACCAGAAATGAACTCAGGATAGCAGGGCGATCAGACCCATCAAAGCTTTGCCGTCAGACCTCGCCGGCCGGCGACGCATGACTCCCACGCGTCGGCGCATGCGCATCGGTCATTTTTCGGCGACACTGTCGGTGGTGTTACGGTCGTCGGTTCCCCCTAGTGGTGATTCTAAGGTTAGTTTCTGGATTTGATGAGTGTTTGTGGGGGTTTAGGTGATGACCAGCAACTAAGTTGAAGAGAAAACGTGTTTTGCTACTGTGTGTTTATAGCTCTGATACCATGACACAATATATCACATAATATAGAAGAGGCTTATGTGTCTTGTATATCAACAGCAAGACATATTCCCTTAATATAGGGAAAATACAAGAGGGATTTATGGAAGTAGATGGTAGTTGGGAGATGGGAGTTGGGTAGTTAGGTATGATATAAATATGAAGACTTTTAACTCTAACAATGAAAATAAAGGGATGAAATAGTATATTTGCAAATGTGGATAAATAATTTGTTAACCAAATTTTGATACAATTAACAAGGTGCATTCACCCGGGTAACAACATCCATTTTTCCGTCCATTTAGAAAAGAAAGAAAGCAAAAAATAAAAACGGAATCGCATAAATATTATGGAGATTTGACGGTAAAGTAATCCGGATGCAATGCACCCGGTTAATCCTAAAATAGATCCCAAAACCGAACAAAAATCGAATAGAAGTTCGTTTATATAAAAAATCAAATAAGTAATAAAATAACCAAACCGAGATAATCAAAATCATTCGATGTTTTGGTTAATTCGGTTAAAACAGAATAGTTACTTGCGTGTAGTCGCTTATCAAATGAGAAAACTTGTTACCTGTGCAATGGCATAAGGCATAGCTGATACATTCCAGCAGCTCTTTCTCTGTAGAAAACTGTTCTTTCAACAGCCACCACCGGCTGCACTGATGTACCATTTTGGAAGCCGAGGAAAAGAACAGCAGCGTACATTGAACCCATTGCATTTACAAGATCCTGTGCCCTAGACCTGGGGTTGAAAGTGCATACATGTGAGACTATAATCCAGAACATATTTTAAAAAACTGTAACTTCAGTACTCACGTTTGTGCAACTTACACTTTGCCACCGAGGTCCCAAAACATGGATCCAAACATCAGAGCAATAAAGGTTGTGAAGATAAATCGAACGGCGGTGTAGGGTGGGTTACGCCAATATGACCAACGTTGTTTCCAATAACACGCTGTGCATTGAACCCAGAAAGATTGGGTGTATTGAGTAGGGAAATAGAGTTCCTTTGAACCAGGAGCAAGCTTGCTCAAGTCTTCAATCAATGCTTTGTTCCTCCTGATAAACATATATACGAAAGTATTAGATTTTTTTAGTTCCAACAACACTATCATAAGTGTGTTCTTTTGTAAGAAAATCTTAGGAAAAAGTTGAAGTATTTGAAATTTCAATGGATATCTTGTGATGTCAAAGATGGGAGTGAAATGTTGATTTTAAAACTTATGGGCATTTGTTATACAAAATATTCTGTACACTGCCAAAAATAATTTATGCGCTATAGGCATCAGAGCTTTAGTGTTAGCTTTTTAAAAACTGTTGTTCCCAAACAGCGTTTAGTGTAAAAAGGAAATTGAGTTTTGACCAACCTGTGTAAGTCTGAGTTTCTGTAGAGTTTAGCGAAGTCAACTGCAAGGGTCAGTTCTTGTGCAGTAGAGGTGACTTCCAACATCCAAGTTGCAGATTATAACCATCTTTGACTCCTTCAATTGTCTGGAGAAAGGAAATGGTATCAGCTATAGTTCAGATTTAACATGAAACTGACGGAAAATATTAATTTGCACGACTACTATACCTCAAAGTACGTGACCAGATATGCTGAATGATGACCTAATGGTCCAACATAGATCTCTTGCCCACCCCTCTTCAATAAGAACAGGTGTAGTTTGTTTGAAGTTAGTTACACACCTCTTACAAGGTATCAAATAAATCAGGATTCTACGTCCCAATTTTCCCAGTCCCTTAGTTCATTAAATATTCCTTTAAAATGTAATACACTGAACTTAATGGAATACTGATCTGCGTTGCTTAAATGAACTAGGGGTCACAACTCACAAGGGGACAAGGAAAATAGGGACCAAAAATCTACCTATTTAACGAATAGGTGTAAGCACATTGTATACGTCACTCACCTCATCGAATGCTTCAAATATATCTATACTTGGATGATGGATGGTGCAGACAACTGTTCTTCCAGTGTCCACAGTGTTCCTGATAGTCCTCATGACAATTGCAGCTGCTCTAGCATCCAGACCAGAAGTTTGCTCATCCATGAAGATGATAGAGGGGTTCGCCACAAGCTCAACTGCAATGGTGAGCCTCTTCCTTTACTCTGTTGACAAACCATTTACACCAGGCAACCCAACAAGCGAAATTCCACAGTGGATTCAGTTCGACAAGCTCCATGACTTCCTCAATGAACATCTGCATAAATATTGAACAATATGAGTATGCCTTTTTCTCACTTGGTCTGGGCACATCCCGGAAACATGATATTTATGACAACATATGGTCCCAGTTTGGAAACAACTGTTTCAATATCTGAGAAGTGTTCTTGAGGAGGAGTTGAAGCTATCTCCAGGCATGACTTGCAGCATAAGATCAGAAGATATTTAATTGTTTTAAATTTAGCTATTTAGTTTCTTATCAGATCAGGATTCTATCACGTAAGGTGTTTAACACCAAGTTGGTGTCAATATTGTTTTAGGACTATATTATAGTAAGACTCTAGACTATGCTATATATATCCCTTGTGGCAAAACAGATGAATTAATGAAAAGCTTTGCCCAAAAATCTCGTGTTCTTCTTTCTCTTACACTAATAACACACAAAAAACCAGCATCCATTGTCACCACCCCCTCCCTCCAGAACCCAGAACGCGCGCGCGGACGCAATGCAGCGGTGCGGAGGGGGAGGCCCCGGTGGGATTTTGTGTCGCCTTTCCAACCGAACCGATAATGCCGCGGTGGGCGGAATCCATAACTCACTCACACACAGATAAAATATACACACAAACAGTTCATGCATATATAATTGAGCTCTGGTCAATCCAGATATTCCAGAAAAGAGCCCAACACTCCCCGATTAAACAAGATAGACAGATAATTCAAAACTACTGAAGATATACATACATATTCCTAAATGCTTCCAGAGCTATATGTACAGATGCAATCTACCCCTACAGAGCCAGTAATCTACTACGCTCAAGCGATCATACCGTCACGAGCATCCAGAACAACTCTAGTACTTACTGCTGCTACTAAACACCAACTCAACTATGCAGATCCTATCTCGTAAACTGTGAACCATAAATTCCTGAAATAGTAATTATAAAGGTACTCAGTAAGGGCAGCGGTAGAGATAATGATTTAACACAAAAATCCTGCAAAAACATGGTTAGCTAAGAACGTTAGCCCTGCAACAAACGGTTAGTGTTCAGAAGTATTCACAGATCATAAGTGTTGTTATGCACCATGTGCACAACAGTCAGGATATCTCACAGATGTGTCCCGCAGGGCAATGTTACAAACATAAACCTGCACAAGACAAATCAGATCATACATACAAAATATTACACACATAATGCACAACAAACAAACATAAATTTACATTACCCCACAGGAACACATTCTCAGAATTCCTGCAACCAAAGAATAGAACACATACAGATATATCCCACAGAACAGAAGAGAACAAAACAGAATTGACGGCCCCCCAAAGACCGGACTGGATATCGGTACACTTGGGGGTAATATATAGAACAGAAGGCGTGGTACCAGCCAGGGCCTAGGACCCTTACAGAAGACCGTCACAAAACAGAACAGAACATAACAGATTATATATCTTGGTATAGCAGAGTACCGATCATATAATGATCGAGGCACCGTAGATCCACATCTTTGATCACAGAGTGATTACAGAGATTCTCAATCTGACGATTGGGTCTTTAGAGCTCCGTACCTGCATACCATTACCACTACTACATAATTGGCCCCGAGAGTCACCGGACCCCACCCTTGACCCGGGTACTAATCTCAACTTACTAGATATGCATACCAGTAAACCAGAGTACATATAAGAGAAGTTGAACCCTTACCTGAGCAACTCCGAGCAGAATAGAGTTTTCCAAAAAAATCCTACTTCCCAGAAAGTCCTGCAGAAGCTGACCTTTCCTGGACACCTATTCAACCCATGTTATCACTAATTAGTCATATATCCAACACAGAACTTACTTTCCTAATTTCCATTTTTATCTTTCCGACACTTAGTAATATTCCTGAATTTGACACTTTTTCCACGAAGTTTCCAAAACTCCCAATTAATTCTCATTCTCTCCCTTACAAGTAAGAACACCTTTTTATACCACAACTTAGCTAATACCAGCATTTAATCCCAATCTTTCCCACTTTATTCAATTCGGCCCAACAATCCAAAAATTGCCAAATCTTTACCAAACTTTCACATAACTCCATTTAACCAACAATTAACTTCCCTGAACATCATCCAACACAAATATGACACTTTCATGAACAACCACCGAACTTTCTTCCTTAATACAAATCGGCCAAAACAGAAAATACATGGCAAAACTTGTCAAATCTCCATACAATTTTACTTATTAACCAATTAGGTCACAAAAGTATGTTTCACCACAAAATATCCAAATTCCAACCACCACCCACAACTTTATCTACTTAGACACTTTTGGCCTAACTTCCCCAAATTTATCAAATTAATTCCTTTTCCAACTTATCCACCAATTACACTTCCAAACATCCTAAAAAGCATCAAACAATTACATTTCAAACATTTACCACATATTTCTTCTCCCACCACCAATTCGGCCATACTTGTGATTCTTCACTAACCAAGTTTTTCCAAACTTTCCACACCAATTTAGGAAATTTACAAAACCATTTAAACACTACAACCACCCTCACAATAAACACACATCATTTTCTAATTTTCCACATAAATTTGGCCCAACAAACAACACATAGTTAGGTGATGATTTTTAACTAACTTTCATCATCAAAGTTACTCCTCAACAACTCAAGAACACACTTTTATCATCACATCAACTTAATTCCACCATTTAATCTTCCACCTCAAATTAACCCTCAAAACATAACTCCATGATTCACAATGAATTAGCCAAGCTTCCAAGCATCAAACTTACTCCCAAATCACCCAAGAAAACTAATCAAACATCAAATTAAACTTCCCCCAAATCTTGTTCAAGAACATTTTGAACCCTAGACCAATTTCAACACTTTTTCCACCAATGATGCATTTATGATGTAGGACAAGCTCACACCAACCTTAGACCACTCTAATTAAAAGCTTACCTTGAGGATTTGATGAAGAATTGAAGAGAAATATTCTCCCACACCAAGCTCCAATTTTGGCACCCAATGAGAGATGATTAGAATGAACTTTTGTGGTTCTAATCTTAGTTTCTACGTGATTATCTCACAAAACTCAACTTACCAACTAATTTGAGAAACTAAACAAGAAGATTGGGTGAAGAAATTGGAAGAGGATGGAGGTTGAGGATGAGCCGAAATCAGAGATGGAGGAGGAAGAAGAAGAAGAAGTAAGTTTTTGTATTTTATACTACTTTACACCTTTTAATACTAACCATACATATATTTTACTAACCTATACTTTATTTGTATTTTATTCTACCAATCTTACACATTTATCGCACTTCACCTCTTACTTTAGTTACTACCACACTTTAACCTTACTTTAATTACTAACACACATTTTACTTATTAATACTACTACAAATTATTACTACCACATATTCCTACTTTATCTTACTCATTAACATATTGACATGTGTAATCCACTCATCATTATTCCAACTTATCTTATTTATTCTTACCTTATCTTATACTAACCTTAAGAAATTAATTCTAACTTAAACTTAACCAAATTTCCCACTTAACAGATTTTATTTCCAGTTTTAGCTTTAATTTTTCAGAATGCCCATTTTACCCCCGGAACTTAATTATGGAAAAATGGCTCGAGAATCACATTCTGATTCCAAATGGTGAATTCTCGTGGTCTCTCTAACAATGCACGTGCTAGCTTAGTGTACGGTGGAGCGTGCATGGGCGTGCTGAAGTCTGGGAGCATGCCGAGTCCCTGCGACACTAAAGGTCGCACCATGGGACACACCGAGCCTCCTTGTGTGCGGTGGGTGGGGTGCGGATTAGGCACCAAGTGTACTAAGGGTCACACTGAGCCCTTCCTCTTCTTTCTTCACTTTTATTCTTCCTTAAGCAAGAATATATTGTGTGTCTTGCTTTAGTATGAACTCTCCTCTTGCAATTGAAGGCCAACTTTATAGAGTGTAGGAATCCTCTCTTGTCCTCCTCCTACCATGGTTTCTTGAGTCATGATCTTGATGAGGGTGGTGAGACACACTTGAGATTTCTTGGCCCAGGCTTTTGTCATTGGTCCGCCTAAGCCTTGGATGGGGCGAGCAGTGATCTTTCAGTCGTTAGCTTGAGGTTCCAATAGTGCCTAGGTGGTCATGTCCTCATCACATCTCAACTATTTATAAAGGAAACTTGAAATGAAAATTTTAGAAAATTTTCATAGCTAATCGAACTCTAAAGTGTTTTGAACTTGTTTTAAAGCCAAAATGGATAACCACACCAAGTTCAAAGAGGTGTTACAAAACTCACTTAGCTTGAAACCATAAACTATAGCAAGGTGTCACTTGGAAGCTTATTTCGGGCATGGTAACATCCAAACCGAGTTCTGATCTCTTCATATGAAATATAGATCCAGATGTTAACTTTTCACTATTAAAAGAATCATAAAATTATGATTTTTTTACCAAAATATCTCCAACCAATCTTTAATAATGCCTACATCAATGATCCTCATTATGTACTCGAAATAAGTACTTCATGACAGATGCTTGACTTGGTTTTTCCCATGTGTTAATGTACACTCCTTGACTTTTCAGTTAAGCTATGGCCACTTTGTGATACTAATGCTCATCTTCTCCTCTCAACTTTGACATGGCTTTATGAATGTCCATTTGGTAGTAGTAGATTTCCATTTCCCTTTTCCATGACACATAACCATAGGCATCTTCATGTCCACAAAAACATAATCGAAACCTCATGGTTGCAGAACTTTGTTAAAGGATATAAATAAAAGTAGAAATTGTGTGATAAAACAAAAATACTTGTTACCTCACATGTTTACACTTGATTGACATACAAGTTTTTTACCTAAAAAATCCTTGGTAAAGCTTTCTTACTTCCACTTCTTGCTCGACAACCTTGAGTTGTGGTATTCAAGTTGCTCCAAATCACACAATTCCAAACAAACTCTTTTAACCTGAAGTAAAATTTGGTTGCTTTTTGTGTGCATCAAAACAATGTTTTGGTGGTCGGGGGCCGAAAGAACATTGGGATGGATGATTTTCAAAAATTAGCTTTTAGGGGTAAATTGGCTAGGTAATACAAAAATATCAAAATCACTCAAAAAGTTTTGTACCACTCCTTTTGGCCGATAACTTCCTTTACACAATTTTAGTTTACTTTTCAATTCTCCAAATGAAACTCTTTTGTATATGGCCGAATAAATGGAGAGATGAGTAAAATAGTTTTATTTTAGCTCACTTGATGTCACACCCACCACTTCGGACGGTGCGGTGGAAGCTTGCAGAAATGGTGGCGAGAGGCGGAGGTGACGACGGAGCGGAATCCTTCTTTGTAAACCCGATGACCTGACTATTTAAAAACCTTCCGACTTGGAGTTCTCCATTAAAATTGTGGGCCCGTAAATTCTACCCTTAAAAATTTGGCGTCGATATTGATTACTAACTAACGTGTTATTCAACTTTAAGGCATTCTAATACTTAAGCCTAAACCTGCACCCGGAAACACGTTAGCATTATACGGAAAATCGCGTTGACACAAAACATAATTATTACAGACATTCAGATCATATTGTATGCTTCTAATTTCTGATGCATGCTACATTTACAGAGCCAGACTATGCCAATAGTGAACATGCTTAATTACTGCTGCTGCTGCTAAACCATAAGATAAACAAAGATCATTTGTCAGTCAAATCATAAACGTGCTCACAGATATTCAGAATAATCAGATTATTTAGAATGAAACCTATCGAGACTACCCCCGTACCTGAATCAGAACTTAACCCTCGGGAGCTATGTACTATAATATATCAGATGAATTGACCGGAAAATCTTTACTGCGGGTCCCATAATGGAAGCTCCTGAAATGTTTTAATATAGGGGGTGAGATGGTTAGCGGCAATGATTTATGCTTTGAAGCAGTGGAGACACTACTTGCTTGACAACAGATTTCAGATTTTCACTGACCACAAGAGCCTGAAATACTTATTTACTCAGAAGGATCTCAATATGAGGCAGCGGTGGTGGCTCGAATATATGAAGGACTATGACTGCACTATTGAGTACACTTCCGGCAAGGGTAATACTGTGGCTGATGCTCTGAGTAGAAAGTACACAGGGCTGGTCAAACGTGGAGATTCAGAGGATCGGGCAGAAGAGACAGATTTGATGGCTCTATGGCACCGGTGGAGTGCATGAGAGCAAGATCAGATTTGCACTTTGACAATCTGATCAGACTAGGTGGAGAGGATCAGAGAAGCACATAGAAGAGATACCGGCTTGAGGAAGATGTCAGGTAAGGATGCGGGGAGACTTCGGCCACTCTTTGAGTATATGCAAGACTTGCTATACTTCAAAGGACGTCTGTATGTACCCATGGACCTGACATTTCGGGATGAGATATTGGGGGAAGCCCACTCCAGCAGTATGAGTGTTCACCCAGGTGGTAAAAAGATGTATCATGACCTGCTCTCACACTTCTGGTGGTCCGGCATGCGCAGGCACATCACCACACATGTATCCAAATGTGCCACTTGCCAACGGGTGAAGGCAGAGCACCAGAAACCTACCGGAACCTTACAGACATTACCTATCCCGGTAAAGAAATAGGAGAACATCACTATGGACTTTCTGACAGGACTACCCATGACACGTTCCCATCATGATGCGGTATGGGTGATTTTCGATAGATTGACAAAGTGTGCACACTTTTTTCCAATCCGGATGATAGATTATTTAGAGAAGCTGGCACGGTTGTATATCCAGAAGATTGTGCGGTTACATGGAGTACCGGACTTCATTGTATCTAATCGAGACCCGCGCTTTACCGCATGATTCTGGAATGCCTTACATACAGCCCTGGGTACACGCTTACATTTGAGTACAGCCTACCATCCCCAGACTGATGGGCAATCAGAGAGAGTGATCTAGATTTTAGAGGATATGATGCGTAGATGTGCTCTTGACTTCAGGGGTGAATGGGACCGATACCTTCCACTGGTAGAGTTCTCCTATAACAACAGCTATCAGACTACCATTGGTATGGCTCCCTATGAGGTGTTGTATGGACGGAGATGCATGACACCTCATTGTTGGTCTGAGGCATCAGATAGACAGGAATTGGGCCCCGAAGTCATTGAGGAAACCACCTAGAAGATCCGTTTGATTCAGGCGTGCTTGAAGGCCGTTAATGATCACACTACATCTTATGCCAACAAGTGACACCGAGATTTAGAGTTTGAAATGGGAGATATGGTCTGGCTCAATGTTGCATCTATCCGAGGGACGGTTCGTTTCTGCCGATGGGGCAAGCTAGCTCTGAGGTATATTGGTCCCTATGAGATTTTGGATCAGGTTGGAAAGGTCGCCTACAGACTGGCCCTGCCACCAAGTATGTCTGCAGTGCATAACGTCTTTCATGTGAGCAAGCTGAAGAAGTCCATTCTCGACCCCACACAGGCGATTCTGGTCGAGGAGATTCAGTTGGAACCAGACCTATCTTACCAGGAGGTACCAGTTGTGCTTTTGGAAAAGGATGTTCGGAAGCTCAGGAGCAAGTATATTCTGATGCTCAAGGTTCAGTGGTCGCATCACTCTGATCCGGAGGCCACCTGGGAGATCGAACAGGATATGATGGACCGGTACCCCACCATCTAGCAGCGTTTGAGGCCCATCTTGGAGGACCAAGAGTCATAGGGGGGGAAAATGTTACACTCACCCCGGAATTATATTATGTTTTGATGTATTTTCCCGGAGGTCGGTTCGTAATTTTGTCAGAACCTTGGAATATTTTGTAAATGTAAATGCTGATGAATGAAATTAAGGTTCCGAGGAGTTATTTGAGGTCCATTGAATGCGATTTTCTTATCTTATAATATTTGAAAAGTCCCGGGACATTTTGTCAAAAATTAGTTCAGAGGGCAAAATGGTTATTTCAGGAAAGTTGATAAACAATGTATGTTGGGCTGCATGTTGGGCCGTCGGTTTTGATGCATGTTTGGCACAAATGGTGGGCCAAATGGTTGTACTTGGAGTATGGTACATGAAATTGATTTAAAAGAAAGGGAAATAAGGTTGGAAATGATTTTGGTTAAAAGGTACATGAGTTGTCACTTGAT
>JBBYHH010000006.1:533855-545166 GCA_038382905.1 Daphne laureola | reverse complement strand
AGCACCGTAAATTGTCTTCGGTATTCTGACCATTTTCTTGAACTGACCTCGCTTGTCTGCCCTTATGTCGAGGATACTGGGTGGCATCCGTTCAAGTGACCTATGTAACTGAACAAGATGAAAAATTTCTTGCTTTGTCAAGCTCTTTTTCTCAGCAAGTTCCTCTGCCACAGCATTCAGGAGCTTTCTGTTTTGTTCTAGTATCTGAAGAAACAAGAGTGAAGAAGAGATGGAAAGGTCAGCCCAAAGAGGAACCATGTCAGCTGAAGCTTTCTCATGCTCTCAATCCCAGAATAAATAATCTGTTCCGTTTCACCAGTTAATCTGATTTGTATTATTCACTATTTTTTTTTTTTAACAGCAATGTGTTTCCCAGTTTTTCCTAGATCAAGTATTGTTAGGCCTCTTCACGGTGTATTTTTCATACACAAGATTCGAACTGAAGATATTGCTTACTAAATAGTAAATTAGTACTCCCTCCATCCCTTATTTTTTACAACATTCTGTTTTGACACGGGGATTAAGATAAGTAGAAAATTCTGAAAGTTTAACAAAATTAAAGAGATATAGCTTTATGAGTGAAATGAGTGGAGTTAGTTGTGTCGAATTAAATTATAAAAAATTAAGATAAAGAGTTAAGTGAGTGGAATAATTGGAGTTATTGCTGTCAAATCAGGGAATAAAAAGATAAAGAAATATAATGGAAAGGATAAATTGGTAACTTCATTAGAAAGAGTTTACTAATTAAGGAACATTGCAAAAATTTAGGGGCATCCCAAAGATGAAAGTGTTGCAATAATAAAGTGACCGAAGGAGTAAAAGATTCAATTTTCAACACGATCTATTATTTTTTTCAAGCACATTCTGAAACATAAATTCAAACTTTTTGGAAACAATGTTAACTTGATGTCTACTTTACGAACATATTTTTTAAAAATATTTTCTACCAATGAATATTATAGATATATTAAAATTAAATAAACATAGGAAATTAAACATTTCAATAATTTAGGGACAGAGACAGAGTAATTTATATGCAAATGATAAACTTACATTTGTAGTTTCTAAAATGTTAGCAATAAAGTGAGATATACACAGCATAATAGTCGAGTGATCAATTATTTTGGGACAAATGGAATAATTTAGACGAAACTACCTCTTTTGCACGTTCATAACACCCATTCAGGACCCTCAATGACTCTGAATCAATTTCCTGAAATTGAGGGAGATACAAGTAGGTAAATAATGTACAGTTACCTGCGACATGACCAGTTGAAGGAAAATCCCCTCTAACACAAACTTATTTGGCATCAGCGGTAGATCTATGAGCAGACTTTAGTGTTTAGACTCGACTATAATTTTTTTTATCCAAACCACTAATGCTAAACCAAAAAGTTGTTCCCCAACAGGGTCATATTACCCTTTGCACCAATAAAAGCTCCTTTTTACTCATGTTTTCTCTTACTTATTTTTTAAAAACCATGATATGCCACATAAATGGAGATGCTATAATTAGGAAGACGGTTTTAAATCTGAAGAGTTATTAGAATGCGACATGAAACTTATTAAAAAAAAAAAAAAAAAAAAAAAGGAATGCAACATGAGACACATGAAAAACTCAGAAACTGGACAGATTAAGGGTGTAAATCTTTGAATTATCTCAGTTTCGTTTAGCAAATGAAACGGAAAGAGGAAATTAAGATTTATACAAGGCAAAGGACGTACATTAATTCTTTCAGCGGTCCAGAAATTGTTCAATCCATAATGTTTCTCGGAAAGACCACCGAGAACATATGCCCGTGCTGCAGACCTAGCATTATCAGCTGTTTCAGCCCACATTGTACTTAACTGAAAGAATCAAACCGATATCCAGTGGTTAATGGAAATATGTTATCAAAGATTTATGTCAAAGCAAGTTGAAACACAAAACTGATTAAAGTAGCTCAGGGAGGGTTGGGTAAAAAGGCATCTCCTCTCCATGACAGAAAACTAAACTTAGGGGGAAAAATGGACACGTGTCAAAATTTTAATGGAAGAGTGTGCAAGGGACTATTGAAGTGACTATTTAGCATTTCTCTTAAACTTAATACCTTATTGTTTCTAACTGGTTAAGTTTTATAGTATTTGTCTTCGTACTGAGAATCCATTTAAGGATAGATGAGTAGAGCTTTTTATTTCCCTATTATTCATAGGTTTTCCATTACTTCTAGGACTCCTACTATCATTAGGATCAGGATTTCTATCTCTTCTAGTTTTCTGTATTCTATTCCTATATAAAGCATTCAGAGGGTCCCACAACTCTCGCTTGCCCACACATGTTACCAGTCATGCTAGGCCACAACCCTTGTTTTGTGTGTAGCTGAACCTGGAATCTTCTGGGACTCACTGATCACAACAACGGTGTGGTCCAATTTTCACAACTTGATGAATCCAAGTTGGTGTCATTGTCAAAGGTGGATCATCAATGACAGTGGAGGTGCTGAACCACTGAAAACCATGGTCTACAATGATGCAAATCTGGATGCTACTTAATTGCGCAGATTGGCAAACCATGTGATGGGATGCCATTGACAAGCCTCTATACTCTGGCATCTCCATTCTCCACCAGCAACAATTTCTGGGCTGCTTCTCTTGCCAAGCCCCTATGAGCCCACAATGCATCAATTCTATCATCCTCAATGCAATGCTATATTTATGAGAATGCATAATATGGTGATGCAGCTCAAGCTAACAAGACACTTCCAAGATCGGAACCTAGCCCATTGCACAACCTAGGAGCACCAATGACTCGAGCTAGGGCAAAGAAGGCCGAGGAAGCACTTGCAGCCTACATGAAACTTATGACTGAAAAGGAGGAACAAGAGCTTGAAGCACAAGGCATTACCAAGAGGATTCAGGCCAGGGGATTGATGTTGGTGGTTCAAGGAGAAGGCTTGGAGCACAAAGCTCGGAGTGTAAACACCGCGCACCAAGACCTGACTCCTGAGCCCCGTGAATGAGGAGCGAGGGTGGGCTCTACACAGTACGGATGGTCAGCAGCGATGCCAACTTCAAGCAGCCATATCTTCTAGCTCTAGAGTCCAAACATGGTCAAATTAGATACCGTTTTGAAGATCTTTTCAAGACCTTTCCAACAAGCTACTGTGAGCCTTCAGGAATGCCGTGAATGTCCTGGAGGATCAAAGGAAGTTAGAAGCTCAGGCAGGGAACAACATGATGTCACCTTGTCAGTCTAGCTACCTAACCCCTCCAAATGGCCTTTCCTCCGTGCCCAGGCCACCATTTCAGACTCTTCAGCCTCTTGGGTGGTTAGAACGGTCATGAAGGCTTGTTGGATTGCTTTTAAACCTTACTTTTGAGCTAAGACCTTATTATGTACCTATTCGGGACCGGTTTTAGCCCTAGCAGTACTTTGCTTCGCTTTAATGTTAGTTAGCTTAGGTTAGTTGCTACAATTAGCTAACCTAGGGCTTGCTACTTTAAGAAACATGTGGCTACACGTGTGTAGGAGTAGGTTGATGATACATGTGCTACCTCCCTCACTTGTGAAAGTTGGAACTCCAATGAAAACGGAAGAGGAAAATGTGAATAATTTTCTGAGTATATCATTGTTGTATTTATGGATATAAAATACGTAGTATTATATTTATAATGAAAAAATCTATATGCATAAATAAGAATATAGATATAAAGAATACAAATTTAATTTGAAAATTTCAGATACTTGAACTTGGACCCAAGGAAACTCGAACTTGGATCCGAAGAAACCCGAACTTGGACTCGTAGAAACCGAACTTGGACCCGAAGAAAACCGAACTTGGACCCGAAGAAACCCGACCCGGTCTGAACCCGAAACCGCAACAACCCGAAACTCAAATGACCTAAACCCGACTTGACCCGAAACAAGCTCGGCCCGAAACAACCCGAATAGCCTGAACCCGAACCCGAACCCGACCCGACCCGAAATCACCTCAGCCCGAAACAATTTGAGCCTGAATGACCCGAACCCGACCTGATCCGAAAACGAGTCAACCCAAAAGAACCCGAAACCCGAATGACCCAACCCAGACCCGACCCGCCCGATTGACATCCCTAAGTAACGGTGGGTCTTTTTGGTTTTCTTGAGGGTTCTTAACAGAGCAAAGTGTATGGTTTATTATCTTGAATAGAGTGAGAGAAGCATAGCGTGTAAACATATGCATGTGAGATCCTAAATGGAATTACGTAGTAATGATCAGTTTCAGATACCAACTGGATCCTTATGGAATGAAAACTGGGAGGTAAAGAGAGGCTAGAGGGAAAATATCAGAATTGCTAACCTGGTCCTCACCGTAACAAAGTTCATCAGCTACTCTTGGAGCTAATTGGACAGTGATGTAATCCAGAAGAGACTGGCGGCTGCATAAGAAAGTAAGATTACTCAGTAACTTCTGGAAAAGAAAAAAGGCAGCCTAATGCAAATCGACTCGATACCACACACAAAGCACTAACAGATGTTTGACTTGAAATTTGGATTAGACCACTTTAGATGCTCTCACATCACATGTATGCCAAGTAGGTGACTCAAACTGGGTCGCCATGTCAACCATGAAAATAACAATCGAGGCTAAAATCTGATTATCATGAGAGTGACAAACCTTGTATTCTTTTAGTGTCCAAAAATCTAACGAATCATGGACAATAAAGAACCAACACTTAGAATTTGGGTATCACCAGTTAACAATACTAGGTGAGTGCAGTTATAAAGGCCAGAAGTACAACAAATGGAAAATAAATGTACAAACATTCACCATTTGGCTCACTCTACGTGGCATGGGGATGATAAAAGAGAAAAAAACTAAAAAATATATAAAAAAAAAAAAAAAATTAACAAAGAGCGAGAGAAAAAAAGAACTCCGAGGAAAATGTTAAGCATTTCAAAAGAGCATACCTTAACAGTCCCTCTCTGTATTTCGTATAATCCATCTTAAATCGAGTATAACCCAGTTCCCTACCAGCCCTAGGAGCAATAGTAACCTGCAGTTGAGCAAACAATTATCAATAAACTCATGCATAACCATTAGCAAAACTATATTCTCCTCAGAGAGAAACGTTTGAATTGCTCTGGGTTTACATAGAACTACAATAATCTTAGTAAAACAATTAGAAGTGGGCAAATAGCCACATCACGGATTCATTTTTACTTAAAAAGCTTTCTTATAACCCTCCATTAATCAATACGACCAAGTTCTCTTCAAACTAAGATCAGGTCATTCTGGGATGCTTGTGTCTGGATATGTGCTTTATATGTTCAGTTAAAAACATTTCATCATGGCATTAAATTTGAGCTCAAGAAGGTATCAAAAGAGAATTTAAACATACAAACTCAAGATCACATAGATCAGGGAAGTTAACAGCTACTGCAGCAATAGCGGCTTCATTGATAGCAACTTGTTTCCACCTCTCTGGATTCCTTTCCTTTCTTTCTAGCATTCCTTGCTCTTCAATTTGTGCAGCTTGGAGTAAATCATCAGTAGTAATCTGCATGCAGAGTGCAGACAGAAGCTCATATTATTCCAAATTTCATGCAATCACAGAAGGCTACTAAGTCCATTAATTAGCAATATACTATAGTGGTGGATGTACTATACTAATATCATATATTAACACCATGCCATTCGTTATTTAAAACTAGTTGAGCCTGGGACATTCACATTACATTCCCTACAAAAAATAAATTTACGAGCCATGTCAAGTGTATGAGTTTCATAAAATCTTACAAGTTTTCAGTTTTCTTCTTACAAGCTCTCTCATCTTTGATCAGATCGTTCATAGATCTTAGCCTTGCATTACTGAAGCTAATTGGAGATAATGATTATTACTACTGACAAAAGCAAGTGCAAACCTCAGTCCTTCCATCACGCATCATGTTAATAGCAGCAACCTCGACTATGTTGGCCAACTCAGCACCAACCATTCCATCAGTTATACTTGCAACAGCCCTGTAGTCCACATCCTCAGCCATAGGCTTCTTCTTAGCATGAACCTACAAATCAGCAAACAAATTTTAGGGAACTAAATGCTTAAAGATAACTTCAGAAGACAATTACACAGCCCAGTGCCAAACACAATGGAACTGTAATAAATTTGACTAACTGATACCTGAAGAATTTCCATGCGACCTATAAGTCCAGGTTTTGGGATAAAGATTTTCCGATCGAACCTACCGGGCCTCACAAGGGCAGGATCCAGAATATCTGGTCTATTTGTTGAAGCAATAGTTATCACTTCTCCTCTTCCTTCAAACCCGTCTAAACATACAAGCAGCTAGAATTGAAAAAAAGAAATTACTTCATTTCGATGATAGAATAGCATGAAACCATGTAGGTAGAAGCTTGATGTGAACAACAAACCTGATTAAGTGTGGCATCACGTTCTTGTCCACCAGAACCTTTAATCAAACCACGTTCCCTTCCAACTGCATCCAATTCATCAATAAATACAACTGATGGGGCCTGTGAAAATGAACAGTTAAAAGAATTGAAGATAATGGTTTTATTTTTACTGATACAAATGGAGTGCAGAGGGAACAGCTATAAAATAGTTAAAATACCATTCTTATGTGATACTTCCTCCCTCCCCAAATAAATTGTGCATTTCTTTTGGCACTCAAATTAAGAAATGAAGGGAAGAAAAAGTTTTGGTAAAAAATACCACATGGTTCCAAACATGGTTGAATGTTATAGGATAAGTAATTAGAGGATTAGATGATTGAATGTTAGAGGTATTTAAGTAAAACAAATGGGTCAAAGTTTCTAACCACTAGACAGAGCATCTCTTGTGTAATTTCAAACAGAAAGATTAATAAGTGAAAAAGCTACAAAACAGCAAAATAAACACTAAAAGCCGAAAGGAAAAAAAAAAGGGAAAGAGAACACAAGTCAAACGATAACACTTACATTCTCCCTGGCCTCCTGGTAAAGTGTGCGGACCCGAGATGCACCTACTCCAACATATATTTCCACAAACTGTGAGGCAGATATGGAAAAGAAGTTTACACCTGCCTCACCAGCCACGGCTTTTGCTAGCAAAGTTTTTCCAACACCAGGAGGGCCACAAAGAAGTATCCCACCTAGTTACAGACGCAATCATGCCACAAAATAAAGCAAGATCATTAAAGATGCACGAGAGGCTCCTCAGCATAGAACTGTTAGATCATGAAAAGAATACAGCAGAACACCATATTAGAGTGATGTACAAAGAATCAGCCAAAACCAGCTCAGTTAAAAGAAAACTGCTAATAATCTATCCAATTGAGTTATTGTCACTTCACCCTTTCAAGGATTAAACTACATGAAATGTTCTAAGTACACATCATGGTCAATGTGCCCCATGGTTTAGTTCAAATTGCAATTCCTCCAAACATTATCAATAGCTAGTTCAGTCAATCACCTATGAGTAACAAAATTAGAGGAAGGAGAACAGTAAAGTAGCAAGCCCGACTACTTGATAGGCCAGCCATTCTAGAATACTCCATCCATCTCTGTTTAATTCTAAGCTTACTTTCATGTTTCAAGCATATAACTTATTTTGACTTTTATATCAAAATATTAAAGAAAAAACCATTTTAGATGTTAAAAAAAGAAACATAGCAATTTAAAATGAAAAAGAGACATTGAGAGAAAAGATGCTATGATTTTAAAAGGAGAACAATAGAAAGAGGAGAGCAGTTAACTTATACTTACCTGGTATTCGAACCCCTCTCCTCCGGTACATCTCTCCATGAGTGAAGAACTTCACAATCTCCTCAAGTTCTAGACGTATTTTACCAAGGCCAGCCACATCAGAAAACTTCACATCCACAGCTCCATCCAAATACTTTGGCAAACTCTTATTCTGTGCTCTCCTAACACGTGCTCCTGACTTCATGAACTGCATAGCCATCTTCATGTAAGGATTCTCCTCATCACCGACTTGCTCATCATCAGCTTCATCTACACGGCCTTCCAATCCTCTCTCCAACTCCTTTATCTTCTCTCTATCCTCTGCCTCTGCCTTCTCTATCTTCATCCTGTCCTCATAATCCTTTTTCTGCTTCCTATAATTAAGTACCACTGTCCTATAAAATACATAGAAGAACACCGCTCCAAGTGCAGTCGTTACATTGGAATCTCGTGCCAAACTCTGCCACATTGCTGCTGTATCTTGAGACTTCTCCCTTGCATCTTGCATGGACGACTCAAAGTTTTTCATCCTAATCTCACGCTTCTTCCTTCTCTCTTCCTCCTTCTTTAACTTCATTTTCCTCTCAACCATCTCTCTTTCTTCTCTCATCCCCTCCAGTTCCGACTTCCTTTGCCTTTTAAGCTCTTCCCTCATCCTCCTGAACTCAGCAGCTTTTCTTGACTCCTTCTTCGGCGTGAACCAGGACAGCATAAAAACTGGCATCCGCCACAAAAACCCCAGATACGGCGCAGGCAAGCCCGGCTGCTTCTTAACCGGAGGCATGAAAGCATTGATACAAAATGAGTCAACTTTCAGCACATCCCAAGAATCCCAAAATTTCCTATCACTCTCTATAGATGGCAAAACAGTTCTTAACAACTTAGAATCCTCCAAAACTACCAGCACAGACTCCCGAGCCTGCCGCAATTTCACCCTCGACGATTTAATAACATGTTTAAGCTTTCCATTGCCCGCCAAATTTAGTATTTCGGTATAGGGAACCCGATTAGACACAGTAGGCAGATTATCTGACCATGCTTTCAGCTGCTGCAGGGTTAAAGCTTCTTGGGGTTTCTTCTGGGCTTTTTTTTTCTCGGACGCTCCAGGTGCAGCAATCGATTGTCGAGGGAATGAGGTGGAGATGACTGCGACAGTAACAGGTAATGCGAGTAGATTAATCTGGGGTTCTCCGGGTTCGTCATCACTGTCGTCTCTGTTTTTACTTCCATAGGAAGAACGAATTTGACATCGAATTTCAGGGTTTTTTAATCGGGTTTGGGACTTTGGAGCAGGAAGCGTTGGATGGAGCGACGACCCAGAAGGGAAGCAAGAAGGCATCAAATGAAACAAGAAGCTCAATTTAGAGGATGGAAATAAAGCGACTTGGGAAGCGAAACGGTGAGACTGAAATGTACGCTTTGTTTGGGTAGAAGGGACGGGACGGGTACGCTATGTTTGGATAGCTTCAGTAAAGGCAGGGGCGGTATGGAGGAATCGTGCTAGAGTGCCATACGTGGTTGGTACCTAGTGTACATGTACAAACGGGATCTTGCTAACCTGCGGGTAGGAATCTCGATCTTGCTACAGGTAGGATCAGGTTGGTGCCTACCCGGGCATTGTAGCAAGATCTCTTGCTACAGTGTCTGGGTTGGCAGCAACCTCGTCCTAGGTGGTTGCATATGTGGTATATTACGTAGATTACTGAGCAGATGTAAAAGTTATGGAATAATTACAGCAAAGGTTCATGTTTAATAACAACCAAAACCCTCAAAGATAATTATACATTTCTAACTGATCTAAAACTTTTTTTTTTCCTGATCAACCCAATGATGGATGTAAAACGCTTTTAACGGTGGAGAACGTGGACTGTCCAACTCCAATTCTTCTTGCCGTCCCAGAGTCGTCTCTTTTGTTCATGTCTGCGTTAGGAAGCTCCTCCGCATCACCCAGCCATCCGCCGCTCTCCCTCAACCTCCGGTCTCCAGCATTCACCGCCTCCGCTAGTTCCTCTCCTCCGCTAGTTCCGCTTCATTCTTCCGGCTTGGAGGCCATCATTGTGTAGCCTGAATTCATCCATCAAGTCGATTCACTCCAGCCATGAAGAATCGGTTGATCTGCTCCATCTTTCGCCACTGTTTGCTGAAATCAATCAAGCCCTCCACCCGGAATAGCAACCTTGAGCTGCTGGAGTCGCTCCAGACTTTCGGTGGTCCGCCGGCCACCATCTCCGGCTCTCCCTCGCCAGTGAATTTGTCATGACCGGTCGTGATCATCAGCTTGTCTGCTTTTGTCTCTGGTATCCAACCTTTGTTAACTCTCTATTTTTTGTTCACTTTTTCTGATATTTAAACAAGTAATTTTTTCTTTTGTTAATTTGTAGTTCACTCCGTTTATTCTGTTTTAAGTAATGGGATAACCAATTAGGAAGAGTTTTAAATTTTATGGAGTCTGATTTGAATCTATTTTCTGTTAATGTTTGCTTGTTACGCTTGAAGTTATTGAGTTGTAGTAGGAATAAAATTCCTTGAGCCAGAGTTTTTATTCTTTTTATAAAAGCGTGGAAGTTCAGTGAGTCAGATTGCTTAACCTGGTACGTGTTTTTCTTTCTTTTTTTCCCTTCTCAAGGGTGATATTCTTTCCATCATTTTTTTATTCCAAATTCTCATTTCTTCATTCTAATTCTCTATGAAGCTGTAGTGATTTGCCTTTTTCATTTCTCAGTGAAGCTGTTAAGAATCATCGCACTCCCTCTATCTGCAAGTAAGTTTTTTTCTCCATAAAGTGTTTAAATTTCTGACTACTTAGTATGAGTGCAACCATCAGAACTATGTGGTTGGCTAATGATTCTTCATAATTGGATACTAAGTTTTGAATAAAAGTTTTCTCACAGTCAATGATACTGACATGATTTTCTGAAACTGGCTTTTGTCATTTCTCACTAATTGTACGACACTATTCAAAATCTTAGTTTTCTTGCATCTGAAGAGATATGTTGCTCCTCACATATCTGAGTTTCTAGATTGCGGATTTTGTTATCCGAGTTAAGTAACTTTAACAGTCTCTTCCTGCAACAACAAAGACTAAACACATAAATCTGAAACTTGATGACAGTATGTCTAATATCTAGGATTTTTTCTTCCAATTGATTTTTTCCATGCTATCCATCCTCTGAATTGTTTGTGTTGTTAGTCCTTTCGAAAATGCATTTGAAAATGAAGCCCTCTTGGTTGGGGTTCTCTATTTTGGGATAATATGTTTTACTATTTTTGTTTTCACTAATTTGCTTTATAGACTGTTTAGAAGTTTGGACATGACATTTAGGAACCAACTGAAATTTATAGAGCACTTTAAGAGTGTTTCTGGTTAAGCTAGTTAATTGTGAGATGTTGTTTCTCCATGTAAAAGGGTTTGTTGTTCTGTAATGGCCATATAGATGAAGCATGCTTATATTGATCATATCCTGTGCCAGAACTTCACTGAAAGTACTTTGTTTGCTGTCTTTGAATGGTATTAAAGATCAAAGTTCTCAGAGTCTATAGTTTTCAGAATGCCTAGGATTTAGAGACATCTGCATTTTGATTATACTGAACTAGTCTACAGTTGTGGG
>JBBYHH010000006.1:496713-506784 GCA_038382905.1 Daphne laureola | reverse complement strand
TCACTTACAATTAAGTGTTGAGATATTATATCTTTAACAATTTAAAAAAAAAAAAAAAAAAGACATTATTATTACCTCTGTTCCAAAATGATTCAAACGTTTAACTTTTGATATTGTCTTTGACTTAAATTTTTATTAGAAAAAATTTGCTGATTGTTTTTAAAAATATTTATATTTAGAAACTAGAAACATTGAATTATCATTTACATATAAATTATTTAGTTTTTTATATCAAAATATTGAAAAAAATAAATTATAATTTAAATGCTAAAAATAGAATGTTTGGATTTTTTTAGGATTGAGAAAATCTATTTAATGATTAATCAACTTAATCCAAAAATCCGGCAACGCAGCGCGGACATTAAATTTTTTGTTTATAGTAGATGTTGGTAAAAATTAAATAGGAGTATTTTCCCACCATAGCTCCCTACTAGAGCACCTCCCACCATAGCTCTTTTGCACCTTGTTCGTAGTATTTCCCGTCCGAATATTTAAGCGCTTCCTCGTTGCCGAAGCATCCCTACATAGACACCATTGGCCTGCCACACCTCCGATTGCCGGTCAATGTCCCCTGCACCATAATTGCATAGCCCCATCTCTTTTCCATCAAATGCTAACCGCAAGATTTCCATTTTGGCTCCTCTAATATTCACTCCAACCGATGACTGTTGGTTTTTTCATACTATCCTCTCTGAAAGTTTGGTGATTGATACTCATTTAAATGCTGTGTTTTTTTTTTTTTTTGGTCCTAAAAAAGAATAGTGATAAATTCACGGTGGTAAATTTAATCTTTGAACCTTTCTAAATTCAAACGCCAGCAGTCAAGCGAGCCCATGCCTAATACCTTTCCTTAGTATGGAGTAGCATGTCGTGGTATAAAGCAGACGACAGCTGAAAATTAAGGCATGCGCATGATCTACATTAAATTAGGCAGTACATTCAGAATATGTAGCATTACCCCCAGTTGAAGACGAAAAAGTAACATTTTTTCCTGGCCACAGCAAGCAGGTGTACAATACATTAGCTGAAAAGCCGAGTTACATGTAAGTATCTAATTGTGAATAGAACTACAAAGATGAAAAGAGAGAAGCGTCAACAACTCACTATGCATCGCCAATGTACAACAACAGTGCAGGTAGGCTCTCAATTTTCAACTTACCACTCTGGGAGCAAAATTGAACCATAAATGGACTGGGATCTACTCATTTGTTTGCTTCAATAAATTCTTTGTATTCTCTCTTCATTTTCACACCGGGCACCGTCCTGTATGTATGTACGTATATACACAAGGCAATACAAGATTAGCTAGCCAGAAGAGCTGCACAAAGCAAATTTGTTTTTAACAGAGACAGCTTAGGAGTGTAAAAGGGTCGGAGAACAACTAACTTCAGCATCTCTTTGTTCTTGAAAAATTGGACACACGGTGTACCCATGATTCCAGCTGCCTCTGCAATTTCCGGATCTTCCACTATATCAATTTCCACAAAATGTACATTCTGATCGTATTCATCAATTACCTGCAACACGACTTCAACTGTTGAACAAAACAATTCATTGACAAGCAATTCAGAAGACATATTCCAAAAGCATGCCCAAGAACGCAGTTCAGGCTCATCAACCTTGAGTTGCAGAAGGCGTTCCACTAGTATTTAACAAGAACTGAGCCTTAGTCCCAACTAGTTGGGTTCAGCTGCATGAAAAGTGATATCTCTTTACAGTATTGTTACACTTAACAAAACCATTGTATTGAACCAGACTTTTCGAGACTGAAATGATTACCTCTTCTCTAAATGTTTAGACAAAGCAAAAAGCTGGTTGTTGACGTGAAACATAGTTATCAAATTGCATTAGCATGAGTTTCCCTCTCCATATTTACTGTTACTGGATACAATTTCAGGTTTCAGATAAACATCACATACCCAAACATAATTAGAGACCAGGTTCTACAGGTGCAAGCACATATACAGCAAGATAATTGCCAGAGAGTGTAAATCGGGAAATAATTTTTTCCCTCACCATAGCTCTTAGGATTGTGCGTTCTCTGAGTCATCAAATTATAATTTCAGGTGCATTTTCCACCCTGAAGGATGATTCCAGACTTCAAGAACAAGTTCAGCCAAAAACCCTAGAATTTTAGACATCCGGTGAAGTTTACTACTCTACAACATCCTCACCATAGAAAGCATTAAAAGATGCAATGGTTGTTTAATTAAATGTCTCTGTCAATGTATCCCTCTTATAGACAAAGACCCTCAAGAAAAAGAAACAAACAAAAATCAACGAGTAGTAAAGTCAGGACTCCAACGAAACCAGTGAGGAGGAACCGTACTAATGTTTTGCATTGGAGCTGTTTATGTGATAATCAAAACGAAATAACCTACCAGCTATCACATATAGAAGATAATAAGCCAACATACCTTGCTGAGAATCGGCTTCAAAGTCCGGCAAGGACCACATGTTGGTGATGTATATAGAACGCATACCAGCCGTGGACTCTCATGGTACAATTTTCGGAGAGCATACTAAAGCATAAAAGGAAGTTCATTTAGACGGTTGATAGTTTGGGGAGAGATTATCAAACATCAACACAAAGCAAACCTGGCCTCTATGTTTTGTCAATGTAATGTCAAAACCTTCTTGAACGTCTTTGTCGGTAGGTTCCTTCTTAACCTCTTCAACTTGAGGCTGCCAAAGAGATAATTTAGCAGGAAATAGGAATTAGGTTGCAATGGTTTCTGGGTCTCACTTACAGTCATAGGATAAAGAAAGTAATAGACAGGTTCAATCAATAATTAGTTTCATATAACAAGAAAGGACCATCCATTAAGAAAAAACTTTATTTTAAAAATTTACGAGTTCAACTGTTCAGTAGGATGAATGTAATAATGTAGTATCACTCAAACTTTTATTCTCCATTCTTGTCTAGTTTCCACATACTGAAGTACTCCCTCCGTCCCATTTTAATAGTTATGTTTGACTTTCGATCATGTACTTGACTTAATTTTTAACTTGAAAGAATTTGTAAGCAAATTCTGGATTTTTTTTTTAAAAACTACAAACATTGATTTACCTGATACATACTCCCTCCGTACCTGAAAAGTTGATTCATTTGTTTTGTTGTTTTCAAGGTATTTAATCTATGATTTATTTTCATAAATGTTTTGACATATAAAATTGAATAATTCACATATATATCATAATTTGAAGTCTAAATTTACTAATTATGTTTTTTATTTTTATTTTTATTTTTTTTCACTATTTGTCTTAGAAAAAATTGAGTCAAAATTGCTACACAGAACATTAAAGTCAAATGGATCAACTTTTTAGGGACGAAGAAAGTATAAGTTATTTGACATTGCATATAAAAATGTTAAGAAAAAAAGTTCAAAGATTAGATACTGGAAAAGAAACGAAACAATTAAAGTGGGACTGGGGGAGTATCAAATGCTCAAATATTTACAGAATATCCTCAATTCATCCAGTTTGAGTAGTTAAGAGCTTTAGTCCAACAAACTTTAATGTCAGTGTTTTCAATAGTTCAAGCTCTATAACTTTAAATCCTTGGTTAAGTTTTAACAACATTGGAGGTCTAACTAAATCAGATCAGCACTTATGCAGCAAAGAGATGATAGTTTGGGTTAAAACCACATCAATCACATGGCTACTCTTGCCATAGACTGCAGAACATATGCATGCAGGTTAGGTTTCAAGAAATTCTAGTAAGATCCAGTGCAAACTGTTATGAGAGCAATCAACAGCGGCTAACTATTTGGCCAAATTTCTAAAATTTGAGCACTGTCATGAGAATCAAACTCTGAAAAACTCTATCAAAGTGGCCAGTTACACTGAACACGATCCATATATCGTGGAGTCAAATGAAAACATCTTTACTGGAAGATAAACAGACAGAACTAAGAAAACTGTGCCTGAACGTACGTAACAGCAAAACTCTGTGCTTGAGATGTACAAGTACCTGATGAAACTCTACAAGTAGATCGTTGCCCACAAGGTATCGTTCAGCTGATAAAGCAGCAACACACCCTGATCCAGCAGCTGTCACAGCTTGCCTCCATTCATAATCCTACGGTATTAAAGATTCAGTTGAGTTTGAGGTGGGAAACAAATTTGGAAACAAAACCTGGTCAGTTTTAGACTACAAAATAGTACTCCCTCTGTCACACAAAGATTGCAGTTTTTTTTTTTGTTACCATTTTCACAGTATTTAATTTACGATTTATTTTTATGATTTCATAGACATGTAAAGTTAAATGATCCACATGCTTCCCATAATTTGCAATCTAAACTCTCTCTCTCTCTCTCTCTCTATATATATATATATATATGTATATATATATATATTTGATTTTTTTTCACTATTTATCACAGTAAAATTTTGAGTCAAACACTGCAACTTGAAACATAAAAGTCAAACACAACAATCTTTATGGGACGGAGGGAATAGTTTATATTTACACACTGCTAAACTCTATTATATGGAAGGTGACGGATGATCACATAAGCAACATCTAACAGAAGAGGATTTCCAATTTGGCCTTTACTGCAATTTTATGGCAACAAATTACAGAGGAGATTGGTAATTCATGAAATTTGAATAACTTACTAGTAAAAGACAGATTCAATTTCTGAGATTTTAAAGGAGACTTCAGAATATCATAAAACTCTGAGAAGCACTGATGTGTTAATATATATACAACTTAAATTCTCACTTGCATGAGTCATCCAATTCTATAATAGTTTATAAATCATTCATATAGTACCCTCTACAGAAGTCAATAGGAAAAACAATGATATCCTGCGACCTATTTCAACAGAAGGGCATCCAACAAAGTACCTGAACATCTCCGGCTGCAAATACACCTTCCACAGAAGTTCTTGCAGAACCTTCCTGGACTAGCACATAACCTGAGCTGTCCAGTTCAACTTGACCTTCCAACAATTGACTATTTGGTGAATGACCTATACCATAAAATAAGCCTTTTGCCTCCAGCACAGTTTCTTCCTGAGTATGAAGATTTCTCAGCAATATGCCAGACATCTGGCCTTTTGTATTGCTAACAACATCTGCAGCTTCCGTGTTGTAATGTACAGTGATATTTGGATTGTTGAACACTCTGAAACATTCGCGATAATTAACCTGTTAAACAAACATTCAGGAGTTGAAAACTCGACACATAAATAGTTTATTAGTATTATATAATTACAAGTACATATAATCTAATTCTACAAGGGCACTACAGAGCCAAGAAAAAGAAAAAATGCAAGGACCAAGAAGACTTGAAAGAATACACTCTCCATCCTGAAATATTGACATATTTTCTTTGTAGGAAAATCCCAAAACAATTGTTATGCTTCCTTTTAGGAAACTTTTCCATACTTACTTTATCTTATGACGCCCAATTTCTCTTCCCTTTTAACACTTATCGCCTTTTTTACATATCCATCTTACCTTATTACCCCTACTTCCTATGTTTACCTTAATCTTCATGCCGAGAAAGAAATACAACAGTTTTCTGGGGATGGAGGGAGCATTCTAACTTATTAGGGGTCTGTTTGGGAATAGCATTAGCTTTTAGCGTCAGCGGTTGCAAACACTACCAGCGGTAGCTTTTACCGTTAGAGGTTTGAAGAAGCTATCATGACCGTTAACAAAATTCTCAACCTCTAACGCTAATTCTAAATGTTTTTCCCAAACGAAACCTAGGTCAAATTGCACGGGGCAGAATACGCGCTAAAAAAGCGTTATGACAGAAATCTTACATTGATGTATATCTTGCACAGAAGTTAGTCTAAATTAACTCGATTAATTCCTTTACTGAAAAAAGTCAATACAAGAAACTGGATCAGAAGGTTTATTTAGAAAGCGGGTACTATATCTGCTCACAAAAACAAACACTATAGCTGCCCAAGAAAAATGTGAAACAAGTACCCTTTCTAAGTTATACACGCATAAGAAAAGTAGAGAACAGGCACTGAGAAAACTGAAACTAATAGAAAGAGATAAAAAAAGATAATGCACAATCCAAATATTTGAAAGCAAGAAAATAATACTCCCTCCGTTCGAGAAAGATCCAATCGTATTTCTTTTTGGTTTGTCCCAAAAAGATTTGATCATTTTCTTTTAAGGAAACCTTTTCACACCATTTTAGCCTTTTAACCCTCAACTTCCCTTCTCCATCCAAAAAGTTACTTTTGTCTTATATGACAATTTTACTTTATTACCCTCAAGTCTTCAATACTTCTTAATCTCCGTGCCCAATCAAATGCTCAAAACAATTTGGGACGGAGGGGTATGATACCAGAATAAAGTACATATTATTCACATTTTCATACTAGCAGAAACCATAAAGAAAGAATAAAAAAACTAGAAAGCAATAACATGAAGACAATGAGGCAACAAACAGTTCACCTATCTTGCATTGCTTTTGATGCTCTTAACTGCTCCCTACGTACAAGTAGATGAACATGACGAGCATACTTGGTAAGGTAAATTGCCTCTTCTGTGGCTGTGTCACCTCCCCCCACAACAGCAAGTACTTGACCTTTGAATAAGGGTGATGCTCCATCACAAATTGCACATGCACTGATACCCCTACTCCAAAACTCATCCTCCCGGGGTAATCGGAGCCTTTTGGCTGTGGCTCCTGTGGCATAAATCAAGCTATGACACTTGACCTGGCAGCAAAGCTTACCAAATCAGCTGTAATCAACATGCACCGATAAGTGTTACTCATTCTTATCTTTTGTTTTGTTTTGTTTTTGTTTTTGTTTGTTTTTTGTGAAAGAATAAAGTACATAAGAAAATGAAATAGGAGCTGCAGTTGATAGAGCTCCAGAGACAATACCAAAAAGAGTTGTGTTAAACTGTTACCTCACGTTCACTACTTTGTACTGTAAATGGACTTCTTTTAACATCAAGGGACTCCACATCTTCTTGGAAGAGGTCCGCTCCCCAGCGTTCTGCTTGGCGTCTCATCCTGCGAAAATATGCAAAACTCATCAACAAATTCGATCCCATAAGAATGCTGCTCTAAAATGCTAGTGAGAACAAGTATAATCCCTAATGTACTGGGCTACCTATCCATCAAATCGGGCCCAGTTATTCCATCAGGAAAACCGGGGAAGTTCTCCACTTCAGTTGTAGTCATCAGCTGGCCACCAGGAACACCACCAACTTGATATCCCTCAAACACTACCGGCTTCAAATTAGCACGAGCCGCATATATTGCTGCCGTGTAACCAGCAGGTCCCGATCCTATGATAACAACATTCTCGATTCCTTCACCTGCAATAATCGAACATGTTTGCCTACTCATGTTCACTTCAAAAGCGGCCTCAATTTGAGTAAGAGTACTTCCAATTCAATCACACTCCTGACTGACTAGAACTACAGGTAAGCTCAGGCGTCATCTTTCTACTTACCGAGCCTCTAACCACTCAACTCAAATCCATCAAAATTGAAAGAAGAAACAGAAACCCGAGCTCATTCGTTGTTACTGAAAAAAGGCAATGTCTCTGAAAATCAGTAAAGGAAGTAAGGAAAACCTGGAGATTCGGCGGAAGACGAGTGAGGTCGAATGGAGCGGAGGTGGTGGCGGCGGCGATGAGGAGAGAGGAAGAGAGAATGATGGAAGGAAGTGGAAATAAGGAGGCGGCGGGTGGCGATGGCTGCTCCCGTGCCGATTCCTACGGGAAGGGAAGGAGGAGCCGCCATCCGAAGCGGAGCATACAAGAAGAAAGAGAAGGCAAAAAGAAGAGAGAGAGAGAGCGGTTGCGCGAGTGGAGAGTGGTTTGGTTGGTGGGGATGTTATCGGGATTATCTCTGGCCTCAAGACTTCAGCGCCATCCAGATAAGAAGATGCTCATGCAACCTCCCTTACTCCCATCTATAAACTATACCGGCTAGTTTTGTTGTCCGAATAAAAAATAGTGAAATTAAATAATTAAAATGGAATAAGATAAGATGATTTATAATAAGATAAGAGATAATTAAAATGGAATGCACAGAATTTTACACAATTTGACAGAAATCATGAACATCAATAAATTCACCACAATGACTAAAGTGTAACTTTTTAAAGTTTTAATCTTTTTTTATTTTTTTTAATAAAGTTTAAGGACAAAAAATGTAAATAATTTAGAGTCAAAATGTAAATTTCTGAAAAATTCAAGGACCAAATTGTAATTTTTTTAAAACTTAGAGAACTATATTATCATTTTTTAAAAAGTTGGAGGATTATGTTATATTTTTTTTCACTCATCTCAACTTTCACTTTCTTATCCATCACTATTGATGGGATACAAAAATCCCTCTTTTAAAAGATAAAATTGAGTGATGAGATAAACTTTATCCCAAATTTAGATACACCAAACAATGGATGAAGGAGAAGATTTGGATAAAAATCATCCAATCCCTGTAATCCTTCAAACCAAACATTCCCTACTAGTATACATTAAAGCATTAAAACAATTGAATTTTTTTGCACAAAACAATCTAAATTTATCATGATGGATTCAACTGATTCCAAATCATATCTTTCTATTATACAGTATTGAAATGAGTTTCAAAAAGAATATAAGAAAAATCCAAATGAAAGTTGGGGTGTACACGTCGGATAGATAAAGAACCGGGAAATGTTCATTTTTATTATGAATGTTTGGTAAAAGTACTCTTTTTATCATTATTTAAAAAAAGTATCATATTTTATCATTAAGATTTTGTTTTTAGTCCTTTTTTATCATCGATATCTACTTTTTAGATCATATTTATCACTACGCCGTTAATTGAGAGAATATTCTCGGAATATTCCGTAACAGACTAAATTTTTATGATTAATTTGATCCCAAATTTTTAAAACTGAAGAAATTAACCATAAATTTGTAAAAATTATAATCCTACCCCTCTTACAAATTAGTTACAGTCATTGTCTCATCTGTATTTCTCGGAAGTGAGCTTCTGCTCTTACTTCTGCTTTTTTTTTTTTGGGGGGGGGGGGTTTGTTTTAATTTGGTTCCTCTTATACCTATGAGATTTAAGTCACTATGTAACTAAATGTTAGTTCTAGTTCTTTAGCTTTGGTTTCATTTGTTGCACCATGATACAATGGATTAGCCATTGATATGTGATTAGGAAGAATTATTTACATATCTGATCAATTCAGATTAATTTAACTGATGAGATGAATGAACTATAGAAGGGGTGAGATGAGGATGCATCGAGTCATGAGAGTGATGGGTTGTTGATGAGGAGAAAGTTTCGGATAAAATTCATGATGGGGCTGAATAAGAAAATAAAAGGTTGAGTGAGTGAATTGAATAAATAAAAGGTAGTGGGTTAATTTATCAATTTTTAGAAATTTTAGGATTAAATGTAGAATTAATTTAATAGAGAATGGCAAACACGGACCATAAACTATAATATTAATGGTAAAATAAGATAAATTTTTAAAATAATGATAAAATAATATTTTTTACTAAACATTGATGGTAAAAATAAACATTTTTTCCATAAAGAACATTTGCTTGCTGAAATCAACCTGAATGTTACCTGAATGTTACCGTCCAACTAATAACTCTTATGGAATTTAAAAATCATTTTCACTATTAAATCATGTTTTAAATAATTTAAAAATTTAACAAAATCACCGACCACTTAATATACAAAATTGTAGTTAACAAGTTCGGCTAAATGTAGCCAACAGGTACCTGTATCTTCAAAACTTGTTTCGGATCTTACCTCCATCTTGGAGGTCTCATTCCGTTTTTAGTTTAATTATTCAATTGCCATTAAAAAAACAAAAAACAAACAAAAATGAGATTAATGTCTTAAATAAGCTATTTTTAAAGTGTGCCGGTGGTTCTATAACTTTAATTGTTGTTCTATTGGGGTCCTATTTTAAGTTTTTGTCATCTTTAAGTCCCGTTTTAAAACTTAAATTGCACTCGTGATCCTTCCATCCAAATTTCCGTTATTTCTCATGGATCAGTTGTGAAAGTATGATAATACCCTTATGTGTGATGCCAGCTTGTCTTATAACTTTTACACGGTGGCGT
>JBBYHH010000006.1:448837-460311 GCA_038382905.1 Daphne laureola | reverse complement strand
AGGCAGGATATTACCCATCAGATTCTGGTCAGTGGAGGTTATTAACCAGCCAGTAAAGTCACATGATGGATATTATCCTCTCTTGGAATCTTTACCATTTCAAACTTGCAAAAATCAATTCTAATACTTAAATAAGTCCTCAAATTCAGATTTAAACCTCCTCCCACTTCCATCCGACCTTCTTGGCACGTGGGAGCGCGTGGGGCATGTGGCCACACGTGGTTGAGACGTTTTGGGCGCGTGAGAGTCTTGGGAAGATGGTGGTTGATGCCAAATTGTGTGCACTTGAGGTTGATGACTCAAGGTGGCGCGTAGGGCACTCAAAGGCGTGTGTGACGCGTGGAAGTTGCGGGAGTTGTCTTGCCCGCCAAGCAAGCTCAAACCGGGACCTCGCTTACAACTTGACCTTGAACTTTCTTCCTAAAAAATGTTTCTTTATTTCTTTAATTGGACTTCGTTTCAAGCTTGATCACTAACGTTTGTTTTGAAGCTTTTTAGGTTCACATCAATTTCTGTCAAATTATAAATAAAATAAAAGAGTTAACTGTAAAACTGACGGCAGAACCTTCCATGCAGCAAAAATCAAAGTTAAGAGACTCCAACAGGATAAATTCTTAAAACAGGACTTGAATATGACAATAAGTAAAATTAAGGGACTAACGATACACTTTACCCTATCAATTAATTAGGGGTAAAATCGATATTTCATATGAATCTGTTAAGTTAAATAGTCAAAATAGACGAAAATGACTCAAATGACTCAATAATTAAAAAAATAGGACTCAGTTGAGTCAAATTTTTTAAATGGGATCAAAATAGGTCAATGCCCATGAAATTTACTCATAAAAAATGGATTTAAAAGGGATTCATTTTACAAAGAATGCCATTTAGGGATAATTTTATACCTGTAAAAGTCTAGGATAAAAAGGTCAAATCACCCACTGCTCATCTGTCCCTACCGCCCATTTACCCGATCATGTGAAAATTGAAAAATAATTTTCAGAAATTCTTCAACTGAACTAAACCTAAATTTATGGCTCAGTTCAGTTGTACTAGGGTAGAATTTGTTTTCTAGATATTCCATTTCCTAAAAAAATAAATGGGAGACACAAAATTAATAGATTAGATATTTGACATTATTACCCCTACATTAATCTACATAAATCTCTCATATAAACTAACTGATAATTTGATAATATAATCATTTATCAATTTTCTGGAAAAAAAATTCCACCTTGCTTATAAAGCCTATCACTAAAATGCAACTTTGATTGAGATGTTAGCCTGTTAGGGATGGATTGGATCGATTGGATTCTGAAGACCACTTTTTGAAAGATACAATATCTATTGCTTTGCTTTACCAAACACTTCTCTGTTGCCTTGTCTCTTTGATTTACAATTTCTGCGCCTACGCTTCCGGGGTCGTCATATTGAAATGTTTGTTTTCCTAACTTTCCACAATAATATGGATAATTATCATTTACTCCCTTAAGATTTGTTATAATATTTACTTTATTTCTCATATTTTGGAAATTCGTTAAAAACCCCCAACTATAAGGTATGTAATTATATATAACTTTCTCCTAAAGGTAACAATCGTTTATATTTTCTGTTAGATTATCGGTTAAATCACTCTAACAACACTCCAATGTTTTTAATCCTAACATTTATATCCTAATAATTTTAAAAAATAACATTGTTACCATCTTCTTATCCATCATCCACAACACTACCTTGCACTCACCAGATCCATTAATTCCTTTACATAGTGAATCACCATTGTGATCCGAGAGACAACATACTTCTCTTGGATCATCTTGAACAGTCTATTGGCTTTACCTCTATCTCCCACACCTCCAAAACCTAACAATCATCTAATTTCAGTCCGCGAAAAAAAAAAGAGAGCGTTCTTTTAGAAATTTAATCAAACACCTTCATAGCACACTAGCACTTGCAATCAGACCATGTTCGCATAAACATCCATTATCACATTATTGAGCAAATACGCATAACAAGAGAAGCCTTGTTTCAAAACATAAGCATGAAACACAAGCATGTAAAAGTGGCTTACCTAAACCCTTCGTGATCAATTTTCACCCATATAAATTCCAAACTCTTGACCACCCAAAAACATGATCAACATAGACTAATATAAATCGATGAACAAAAAATTAAGCATCTCACTACACTTGCCTCGCACACAGATTGACGAATGAAAATGCCTCGAGTTATGAAATCAATCATCATCCTCATGTTTTTGCTACTCACCGGAATAGAGTCACAAACGTCAGGAGTCCCTACTCCCACGCTTAATCCGCACTCACAATTTCAACTAGTGGCATATGTGTGCTCGTCCTAGCAGTCGACGACAAGGCCGTTACATCTTGAAGGTCCGACGACTCCAATGCAGTAGATGAGGCAAGATGAGCAGTTGACGGCATGGCGGATCCACCGCAAAAGTTGTTGCCACTGCGCGAGATAGCTTTCAGATTTGGTACGAATCGTGGATCTGAATCGACAATAGCAGCGACGTCGATTTTCTCAGTTGATACACCACAAAGTGGAGTAGGCGAGGCGACGAGATTGGGGGCAGGCAGAGAGCGGCAGTAGGGACATGTCTGGTGGTGGACCTCAGCTTGAGATGTGAAGGATGGAGGTCTAAATTCAAATTTAATAAATTAAAGGTATTATTTTTAGGGTTAAACATGTAGAGTTCAATTTTTGTATTTAAACCTAAAAAATCTAAACAATCTTTAATGAAGTTAGGCCTCAGGCGGAAGTTGTATATTATTGCATACCTTAAGGTTATTTTTTAATGAATTCCCAAAATACGAGAGACAAAACAAATATTATAGAAAACCTTAATGGGGTAAATGACAATTACCCTAATAATATTAATATTAATAATAAATTATTACAAAATACGAAGTCATAATAACGAGAGACATAAGTACCCGTAATAAGCATAAGTAACCCATATCTCTAAAGGGGAAACCACCATGCAAGGATAAATAATACGCGAAACCAATGGCGGATCATTAAGGGAGGTTGTCCAGTTGAGTCCCAAAATTTAATAGTGTATAAAAATTGTAAGAATTGTATATTTTTTTTTTACTATGTCAAAATTATATTTTAACTTATCAATTTTTTTACCTATTATTGTATGTATGTGTTTTTTTTTTTTTTCACACCTAGTTTTCAGACCCTGAATCTGGTACTGCGCAAAACCAAAGGCACTATACTCAGGCTCACCCGTACTGGTCTCAAAAGATAAAGCATAATCATGACGATGGTCGATGGTCAATCAAGAAAACCTTAGAAGTTACCACGGTGGCAGCAGGACGAACGGAAAAATAGACCTTGCGAGCCCAGGCTCTGCTGAAAGCGGTCTCAAGAGAATCTGCGCGAACCGGGGGTGGCAACAAGAGCTTGGCCACCAAAGTTGAAGTCGTCACCGTAGGAGGAGCCGCCCCACCGGGCCAAACCACCGTGACCCGCTTCGGCGAGAGGTCAAGCCCTGCAAACAAGGAACGAATGGAGTCCATTGAGCGAGCGGTTGGAGAGAGGAGGAAAATGTGACTGAACAAGAGCAAAGCGAGACCAAGGGCATCGGGAGGAGGAAGACGATGTTGAGGGAGAGCTCGACGTGTGGATGTAGTGGCGTAGGCTATTTTTTGGAGAAGAAGAAACATCCATCGAGAGGAGGGACGAGGGGAGAGAAGCTGCGTTCTCTAGTTTTTTTTTTTTAACTCTTATGGTCACCCTTTACACCTTCTAAACAACTCGTTTATGTTAATAAGCCCCCAATATTATTGTACGAAATTTTCAATTAAACGATGATCAGTCAAAACAGCCTCACTAACCTTCACATTTTCAATTGTTCTATGCTTAAATACGTGTGTGTATATGCAAAAAATTAATTTAAATCAATGGCTCAATCCATTGCATAAGCCCACTTGAACTAACCAAATAGACCCACACTTTATAGTCTGATAGATACTGATAGATGAGAGTACTTATTTTGTTTACTTTCAATTCACGAAGTAATTTACAATTATTATTTTCTATAATTTATCAATAAATAAAGAAAAATACATATAAATTATAGGTGAAAATATGTAGATTTCAAATAGTATATATTTCGTAAATATATTCATACAAATATTTTAAGAAAATTCAATTGAAACCGTGACACAAAATTCAAATAGTCTATCAAAGAAATGGAAAACGAGTAAGTTGTAAGAGATGTTGAAACGCGTGGATGCGTAGCGCAGCCCTAGGAACTTTCAAAGACAGAACAGAGGAGAACAGAACTACTAGTACTAGTCGTGCCAGCTAAGCCACCAACAAGGCAATAACAACACCTTCTTCCTTAGATACATACACAGACAAGACGAAGAAACCTCCCCCCACCAAATCTCAATATCAACCCACCCACCTTTCACTTCCTTCTATTCCCATAGCCTACTGCTGTCTGTCTGTCTGTCTTTGAAATCTCTCTGTGTTTATAATGGTTCGGTTTCTCTCTCATCGGCTGAAGAAGGGAGATGAAGAAGCTCAAGCCTTTGTTCTTGTTTATGCTAACCCGTGTTACTTCAAGAGGAAAACCCCCAAGCTTTTCTATCTTCTCTTCCTCACCCTTCTCTCCTCTGTCTTTCTCTTGGGACCTAATCTCCTCTTCCCCTCTTACTCCTCTCTCTCCCTCCTCCGTAAGTTTCTTCCTCTCTTTCTTAAACTACTATCCTCTTTGTTTTTTAACCACTGAATCAATTGAACCCCGCTTCACGTTTTTGCAGATTCATTTGGTGCACGCAATGAAGACTTTGACACAGACTTAGATCCCATCGTTCCTTTATGTTCTTCCATCCCTAAAGGTTTGCACTTTTACCCATATATATATATATATAGAGTAGGTTTTTCTTCCACGACCTGGAATCATATTGGTTCTTATAAAGTTGCCACCTTTCGTCTTACCACATATGGAATTTCAGTTTCTGGAGAAACCAACCCAAGTCCCTTACTGTTCATATTTGGCTTCAGAAAAACTTATGCTTCAGTTTTTGTATCAGGAACAATTTGCTGTGACAGGAGGCATCTTCGTTCTGATGTCTGTGTGATGAAGGGTGATGTGAGAACACGCTCTGCCTCTTCTTCTCTATTTGTGTACACCTCAAACAACAACGAGGGGAACGGTTCCATCAGTAATGTTGCAGGCATCTCAAAAGGTGAGGAGGAGCTCCAGCGCGAAAAGATCAAACCTTACACCCGGAAATGGGAGGCAAGTGTAATGGGCACCATTGATGAATTGAACCTTGTTTCAATGACTGCAACTGTGGGTATGGATCATCACTGCGATGTGGTTCACGATGTTCCAGCAGTGTTCTTCTCCACCGGGGGCTACACTGGCAACGTTTATCATGAGTTCAATGATGGTATCTTGCCCTTGTACATAACTTCACAGCATCTCAACAAGCAGGTTGTGTTTGTGATTCTTGAATACCATGACTGGTGGATCATGAAATACGGTGATGTCCTCTCGCAGCTGTCTGATTATCCAGCGGTCGATTTTAGCGGAGACAACAGAACTCACTGCTTCCCTGAAGCAATAGCTGGTCTTAGAATCCATGATGAACTCAGTGTGGACTCTTCTCTGATGAAAGGTAACCGAAGCATTGTTGATTTCCGCAAGGTTTTGGACAGAGCTTTCTGGCCTAGAATCAAAGGTCTGATTGAGGATGAAGAGCGCGAGGCACAAGAAAGGCTTAAACAGATGCTACCTCTAAATCCATCATCTGAACCAAGAATGGAAGTGCAAGTACTAGAAACTGTCCAGGCAAGGAGACCAAGATTGATTGTACAGGCCAGGAGTGGTTCAAGAGCCATAACCAATCAGGATCTGTTGGTAAAATTAGCTGAGGAGATTGGATTTGAGGTGCTAGTTTTGAGCCCTAACCCGAGAACAGAACTGGCAAAGATCTACCGAGCGTTGAACTCGAGTGATGTAATGATTGGTGTCCATGGTGCCGCCATGACACATTTTCTGTTCCTGAGGCCCGGTTCTGTGTTCATCCAAGTCATCCCACTGGGAACAGATTGGGCAGCAGAGACTTATTATGGAGAGCCTGCAAGGAAGCTTGGTTTGAAGTATGTAGGGTATAAGATCCGACCGAAAGAGAGTTCCTTGTATGGCGAGTATCAGAAAGATGATCCTGTGCTAGTGAACCCGGAGAGTGTGAATGATAAGGGATGGGAGTTCACCAAGAAGATATACTTGGATGGTCAGATGGTGAGGTTAGATTTGAGGAGATTCAAGAGACGGCTGGTTCAAGCTTATGGCTATTCCATGAGTAGAATCAATGATCATCATCTTCATCTCCAGTCATTGTAATTTTCAGCATATATAGGTGGGTATTCCTTGTTCATTCTTCACCATTAACCATTGATTACTTTTGTATAGCACAGCAGCCAGCCAATGGGTTTTGGATCAAGTATTGCAATATTGTCATGCACATAGATTATTGAATTGGATAAACAACTCACTGTCTCCCTCCATGGATCCTTTCATCATGAACCTATTAATTATGGCATGCATTTTGTCATGTTCCAGACTACTATTAGGCCATGATTCAGAAGATGATATGGCGTTCATAACAGCCCTTATAGACTTTAGTCCTTTTGAGTTCATTCATTCAAAGTTGGGTTGTAGGAATGTGAAGGTATTTTTTGAGGAATAGAGGTTTCCTTTTCCTTTCTCTTTCTCTTTCTTTATTCTTTTACTGTATCTTTTTTTGAAGGTGTTATTGTTTTGCATGTGTTTGCTTTCGTCTCCAGATCTTGCACATGGAATTATGTGTTGCTTATCGGACAACAGCTTAGAAAAGTTGGATGGTCTGTAGATTTCTTGGGAAAGAAAGATGGCAGATCCACCAAGGAAGTTATTTACTAAATTGAGACACTCTATCTGCTTGATGAGTTCAGCAAGTGATGCCAACTTTGGCAATGAAAGGAATTAGGGGACTCGATTGAAAGAAACAAAAGATTAGGATACAATTGAACAAACTATAAAATTTCTAGGACCGACTCGTAATTAATGTGACACTACTGGAAAGCAGGTTAAAATCTACTAATATGATCTAAAAAACTGTGTCAATCCATAATTTCTAGTCATTCTCTGGCAAAAATTACAAGAAAATGCTATCATATGTGAAAGTAAATTGGAAGGTGAGGTTAAAAGAGGGGTGATTTTAGGAAGAAGTAGTGCCAGATACTTCAGCCAAGGACTCAAGCAGGCTAATCACTTCACTGGTATCATCCAAATAAAATTTAGCTTTGCTTGGCTTTTGTCCCACTGTACAAGCAAATACTGAGCCATTGAAATGGCTAGAAATGGTGTTACTAATCATTTCAAACATGTCTTCATCAGATCTATCATCACCAATACAAAGAACAAAGTCTGCCTCTTTGCCTTTCTCACCCATTGATGTGAACACCTTTTCTACAGCAAGCCCTTTGCTCACTCCCTGCCCCAAAACAAAAAAAAGGGTTTAGACAACTAACTCATGATAAACACCAAGAATAAGACTCAAGCCATGTCGATGGAGAAGAAAAGGCAAAATCAATCCTACAAGTTTCGTATTTTTGACGTTTCAGCCTAAGATGTTTTGCAAGTTAACAGTCGAGTTCTAATTGTTTACAATCGTAGCTCTTTTCAGGGTAGTACTGCAAGCCCACGTGATGTTAACACCGTTATGAGCTACAGTCGTAGACGTTTAGGACTCAATTGTCAACTCGAAAACATTTAGTTAAAAACGCGAAATCTATAGGATTGGTTTTGCATCTTCCCCTGTCAAAGCCGTCATGATTTTGAAAACTCCTAATAAATATGATGATGCAGGCACAGTTGCAGAAATATCAAAATCATTAGTGCATACCTGAGGCTTAACTTCTACTATGTACTGACCACTCTTGACAGCAACAGGTTCATTAGCCAAAACACTTTCTAAATGATCCAGCATCTCTTTCGCTTGTGAAGACCCAAAACCCGAGTCCGCATCTCGATATTGCCACACCAGTGCACTTTCCTTGGTCTCAATGGAAGAACCATCTGTAGCTTCAGTATACAACTTCATTACAGGTTCAGCTATCTGCATCCACCCAAAATCTGTGCTATGACCACATATCCCCCATTCATCATTCTGAGACCACCTGTAGAAAGTAAACGCTTACAATTCAAGTCTACAACTTGTGGAACAAGGTAACATAAAAAGAAAGGTTGCAGATTTGTTTCAAGATGTGCACCTCAAGAAAGTACAAAGGATCGAAATTTAAGCTTATAACTTGTGAAACAAGCTAACAGCAACAGAAAGGCTGTAGATTTGGTTTAAAGATGTGCACCTTAAAAAGTAACCATGTTCAGCAGCAATCCCAAGCTTAGGACAAGAAGAGAACCACTCGCTTAAGCTGTCTCTTCCTCGTCCACTGACGATAAAAACTGTGTTCCTTGGGTCACAAGTCAGCAAGTTCAGAATTGATAGGACTGTGTCATTAGGTGATTTATTGATGGAGTTTTGAGGCATCACAGTGCCATCATAGTCCAACAATATGGCTCTACTCTTAGCCTTTTTGTAATCTGATATGAGAGCAGCTAATGAAAGTTTCTTAAAGTTAGGGTCAAGAGCCATGACTCTAAACCCAAATCCAAACCCCATTCCCCAACAGATCTTCCTAAAATGTTCAGAACAAACTCTGGAAAAATCTTGCAGGAAACTGTGAGACCAATAGGCCACATCATGAGTGCTGATGTACCGATAATGTTTCTCATGTCGTAGCTGCTTCTCAGAGTCACTCATTGATATAGCCTCATTCATTGCCTCAGCTGTTGCTTCAACATTCCATGGATTCACTCTAATAGCACCGCTAAGTGATGGAGAACAACCAATGAATTCTGAGATGACTAACATACTTTTCTTCACATCACCAGATCCGAAACCTTGTCTGCACACAATGTATTCATATGGAGTCAGATTCATCCCATCTCGAACAGCGGTGACAACCACACATTCAGCAATGCTGTAGTATGCAACCTTCTCAGTTGCAGAAACAGACCGGTCTAAGAACACTATTGGTTCATAGCCAGGTTGCTGAAACTGTTTATTAATCCTCTGACAATTTTCATGTATTTGACGACGTGTCTCCTCTATATCGATTCCTTTACCTCTCGGAGGGTTCACAATTTGCACCAAGACAACTTTTCCTTGCCACTTTGGATGCTGCTTAAGCATATGCTCCATAGCCATAACTTTCAAATCAATACCTTTAAAGATATCCATATCATCAACACCAAGGAACACTGTCTTCCCTTCAAACTTGTGTTTCAGCTCCATGATTTGACTCTCCTCAGCTTGCTTCATTGTGGACTGTATTTGATTCATATGAACCCCAACTGGCATGATTTTGATCCCAATGGTCCTCCCATAATATTCAACTCCAATGTAACCCCTCCTTGATTGATATTCCACCCCAAGCATTCTACTACAACATGACAAGAAATGTCTAGCATAGTCAAAGGTATGGAACCCTATGATATCAGCATTGAGTAAGGCCTTGAGTATTTCATCTCTGACAGGAAGAGTTCTGTAGATTTCAGATGAGGGAAATGGGCTGTGAAGGAAAAATCCAATCTTTAAACGATTGAAACTCCTTCTCAAGAAGTTGGGTAGCACCATCAGGTGGTAATCATGAATCCAAATGTAATCATCATCTGGGTTTATAACCTCGATCACCCTCTCGAAAAAGAGCTTGTTTGCTAACACATAAGCTTCCCACAGAGATCGATTAAACCGGTTTCCTTGATCACTAGTAAACGGTAACATGTAATGGAACAGCGGCCATAGATGCTTCTTACAGAAACCATCATAGAACCTTGCATGGAGATCAGGTGGCAAAAATGTGGGTACACATTTGAACTTGTCCAGCAAAACCTGAGCAACATCATCCTGCTCATTAGGATCAACCTCAAACTTTAAGGACCCAATGTACAAGACCTCCATGTCTTCTGGCAGACCATTCTTCAGTTGCAGAACTAAAGCATCCTCATTCCAGTTAAAGATCCAACCTTTGTTGTCAGGGCTTCGACTTGCTTTCAGTGGAAGCTGATTAGAGACGATGATCATCCTCTCAGAACATGAACTGATTGAACTTACTCTATGCAGCGACTTCATGTCCCCGTTCATGGTCTCAAAATTTCCTGCTGCTAAGTCTAACAAATTTACATACGATCTGGATATCATCTTGACAGAGAGCCTCTTCTAAGATGGAAAATCTGCAGATATAAGTTTTATAGTAACGTAACTCAAAAGCTCAATCAAGAAATGCACTGAATGAAACAAACATAAACCAAACACTAAAAATACGATTAATCAATTCAATGGCATGAAAGAAAAAGATCATAAATTTTCTTGTAATGAATCACGGTTAAAAAGAAAGCTTTGGTATTTCACGATCATGTACTCCAACAGCGAACACATTATGAAATAGATCCCAAATTACATTGCCAATAATCGTACAATAACCCTTCAGTTCAAGAGGATTTTTTCTTCTTTTCTTCAGATTATAAGAGGATGAAGAGCGGTGACGCAGAATTCACTTAAACATAACATGTGTGTATCTATTTTTTGTGACATTTGAATGTGAAATGAGACTAACCTCACTGCAGTTTTCAGATTTAATTAGCCATTATGATTCTCCAAATGAATATCAACAAAAATACACAAGATTAACCTAGAAATGAGGAAGATAAGGGATCGCAATGCAGATTTGCAGAAGTGATTTCTTGGTATCACTCTTCTTTCTCTTTTTAGTAATTTGTTATGTGCTTTAAATTGTCGATATTATTATAGTTTTAACAGGCAAAAAGGATAAAAGACACTGAAATCTATATATAATACTAATACTAATACTAATACAGACCTACTTCTAACAGAGAGCTTATCGTGATGACGCAATAGATATGCTCCACATCACATAATCTGTCGAAAAAACAAAACTTCACACACATTGGGAATCAAACCTTAGATCTCTAACTGTATAAACGAAAACCTTATCCGTTGGGCCGTTAACTTAACTTATGTCAACTTTTATCATTTAAATTAATAAGTGAAATATTTTTCCAAATGTTATTCTTCCCAAATTTCAAATTATACTCAAATTAAAACAAACATTTTCCCTATCATTTTTAAAGACATAATTTATCATTTAATTAGATTAGCCCATCAACTACTGAAACCTTACAAAACGGTCTTTGAAGTTTTTTACACTTTTATATATTAACGTATTTAGTCTTTAAACTTTTGGAGAACTTAAAAAAGATAAACAAATATTCCCTAAACTTTTAAAAACTTAACGAAATAGTCCATAAACTTATAAACTTTTATCATTAACATATTAAAACAAAAGTGGCTAAAGTGATTAACTTA
>JBBYHH010000006.1:421630-433905 GCA_038382905.1 Daphne laureola | reverse complement strand
CAATAGAAGAAGCAAGATTGGTAGTCTCAGCAAAAAAGATAGAATTATTCCAGATAAATGTATGTTTCCTTGGACACATGATATATAGATATACCATAAAATCAATTGATAGATCAATAAAATTTACAGAAAAAAAATTCTGATGAAATTAAAGATAAAAGATAATTACAGAGATTTTTAGGAAGCCTTAACTATGTGTCTGAATTCTACAAAGACATGGCTAAAGACTGTAAACCTTTATTTGACAGGTTAAAGAAAAATCCTCCATAATAGGGAAAATAACAAATACAAACTATTAGACTTGTAAAAATAAAAATCAAAGAAATCACATGTAACACCATCCCTATCCCAGAAGCATTCAAAATCATTGAAACATATGCAAGTTAAATAGGCTATGGAGGAATATTAAAATAAAAGGTGGATAACAAAGAAAAATTGGTTAGATTTACATCAGGAGTATAGAACCAGGCTCAACAAAATTATGCCACGATAAAAAAAGAAATCTTGACAATCATTTTTTGTGTTACAAAGTTTGAAGAAGACCTACTAAATCAGAAAATTTTAATTAGAACTGATTGCAAAGCAGCTAAAAGTGTTCTTCTTAAAGACGTTAAAAATCTTGCATCAAAACAAATATTTACAAGATGACAATCCATTTTAGCTGTCTTCGATTTCGATATCGAGCATATTGATGGAGAAAAGAATTCATTACCAGACTTTCTCACCCGAAAATTTTTACATGGAGGTCATGAGAAAACATGAATCAGCTAAAGAAGAAATCAAGAGGAGAATGAAAGAGGTCAACAATCCAGATCTTTTAGAAACAATATTCCATATGAATGACCCTATGGACCTAAAAATTTATTTGTCCAGGGGGAGAAAGTTAGTTAAGTCAGTTTGCATCATTCGTGCAAATAGAAGCCCAGGAGCCAAAACAAGAGAATTTTTATGAACTATCCACTGACCAGAAAATAAAAATTGAAAGTGGAGAATCCTCACAAAATACTAAGAGGACAGAAGAGCACCCTCTAAAAAAATTATTCTCTCCGAGGAAAGCAAAAAGAGGACGAAAATTTCCCTACCCATATTCTCATGAATACTACAAGAATTCTAAAACATATTTTGAAGAAACCTTGATTACTAGAGCTGCAGCAAAAACTCAAAAAAATTTACTTGTATCTTTCTCTCTGCTCCTTGAAGTTCATGTGATGAACGTCTTTCAATTCATAAAATCAGTCTAAATATTGTTCTAGTTCATAGTTTGCTTTGGATTTAGTGGGTATGTGTGTAGCTGTTGGGAGTGTGGTGTGTTTATCCAACGGCTTTAACTTGTGCTCGGATTGCTACGAATATCTGGTGCTAACCACACTTTGTAAGTTAATGTTTGCTTTGTAAGTTGATGTTTTAAGTATTAAAATTATTGTATGTTCTGTTTCAATATCTCGATTACGTTAATTGTTACTCTCTCCGTCCAAAAAAGAATGCTCCATTTCATTTTGAGCATTTAATCTATGATTTTTTTTCTTCAATATTTTCATATTGAAAATGAAAAAATGAATATGTAAATGATAAATGAGTGTTTATAGTTTGTAAATATATTTATTATAATGTTTTTAGGTAAACTTTTCATAATAATAATTTAGATCAAACATAACTTAAAAAATCAAACGGAACATTCTTTTTGGGACGGAGAGAGTATGTTTCTGTGCCACTATGTGTTTTACTTGCAGTAATTAATTTATTATCCGCTTTCAAATTGGTATAAGAGCAAAATTCGTGCATAAAACAAATACTTGAGAACGTAAAGGACCGATGTGTACTTTGTTAAAAAAATTAGTGGTTGTTTTCGGAATTAGAACTTTATAAGTAGATTCCGATAAATTTTAGGATTTAATTGAGAAATTCAGTTAAATTTTAGGACTTAGTTCATCCAATCAGAAGTTATAGCACTCTTTCGATAAAATCGGAAAAGGTGTAGTACCATTACTGTATGTACCCCAAAACAGAGGTTATCTCTGTCTAGCTAAGGACGAATTTAAAATTAAAAAGGCAGCATTCTGTATATATATATATATATATATATATATGTGGATGAGAGCTTAATTATATACGTACTACCTTCAACCCTGCTCTCTGTATGTACCACTTCCACTGGTCCTGCAATATTGTCTTTTTCCTCTGGTGCTTTAGAATGTCTCTCTCCTTTTGACAACTGCTGCGTTCCGCGTGATCAGATTTCCCACCACCACAACCGCGTCGCACCAAAAACCTTTTCCACTATTCCTAATTACTACTACTACTACAGTATATCACTTGTATTTGTATGTATATAGTATATACCCCCTTTGCATTATAATTCCACTTCGGTCTTAACGATGAGCGGCTCTCCCCTGCCGTCTCACGGCCGCCGCTGGGCCTCCGACACCGTTCCCGATACCAGCACCTCGCCGCCGCCGGAGGAGTTCGTCGAGGTCACTCTCGATCTCCAGGATGACGACACCATTGTCCTCCGCAGCGTCGAGCCGGCTACCATTATTAAGCTCGATCTCGACGGAGCGGAGAGTAACGGACCGGTTTCGGCTTCCGCATCGGTCCCGAGATCTCCGGCGATCAGGCGGAGTTCGTCCAACAAATTGAGGCAGTTTTCACAGGAGCTGAAAGCCGAGGCGGTTGCGAAAGCGAGGTATTTCTCACAGGAGTTGAAAGCCGAGCTGTTACGGCGGTTCTCGTGGAGCCACGGCGCGTCGAGTAATTCGCAGGACTCCGCTGCTTTGGCCGCTCGAGCTCTGAGGAAGCAACGAGCGCAGCTGGATCGGATGCGGTCCGGCGCCCAAAAGGCACTCCGAGGACTCAAATTCATTAGCAACAACAAAGCGAATGCGTGGGAGGAAGTTGAAACAAACTTCGAGAAGCTTGCCAGAGACGGTTACCTTTTCCGCTCCGATTTCGCCCAATGCATAGGTCCGTCGATTTCTGTTTAATTACTAGCTAGTAATTTATTCTATTCATCTGCTGCTGATCTTCCAAATGGTTAAAGGAATGAAGGACTCAAAGGAGTTTGCTGTGGAGATGTTCGATGCGGTGAGTAGACGAAGGAGATTGAAAGTTGAGAAGATCAACAGAGACGAGCTGTACGAGTATTGGTCGCAAATCACAGATCAGAGTTTCGATTCTCGCCTTCAGATCTTCTTCGACATGTATGCGTTAACCTGATCAGTGATTACTTTAATCATTTAATTAATTAATCCTCTTTCTTAATTAACTTAACCAATGAGTGGCCTCAAAATGATTGACCAATAATTACTTAATTTGCAAAAATAACCAAGACTGTTTTTATATTTACCGACAGGGTGGACAAGAATGAAGACGGTAGAATCACTGAGGAAGAAGTAAAAGAGGTGATCAATCCAATTCTTCATCACTATTCCTTGTATTTAATTTAATTACCTACATTAATTAAGTATTAATGTCAACCTCTTGTAGTAATATATAGGTTTATCTTGGACAAGTCTATAGTGGAATGGTCTAAAAGCAAAGCTTAGATCACAGAGCCGGTGTTAGTTGGGGTTATTATAATTAATCAACGTTAGGCTGGGATTTGGTGACCTTAAAACACAGAAATCAAATGTGAAACTAACCACTCCAATACATTAATGAAGAAAACCCAAGACAAGAAACGATCAATTTTCACACCCTCTTACGCCACGTTTGGGGTTCGTATTACCTTTTTTTCAATTGGACTTTGACCTTTTATTGAGTGTGCAGTTGGCGGGCTTTTGTTTTTGAGCCAAACCACAGTCGAATTCTATATGAATCGATCCTGATTATTTATAATAAAAAAAAAAATTAACATATGATAACAGTGTTTATTACTCCACTAGTTTATAATTTCCTTTTTCTGAGACAGATCATTATGCTTAGTGCTTCGGCAAACAAGCTCTCGAGATTGAAGGAACAAGCAGAGGAATATGCAGCTCTGATCATGGAAGAGTTGGACCCAGAAAGACTTGGCTACATTGAGGTGGGTCCTCCACCAACACTGGTTTTCAGCATCTCTTATTCCCATCCCATGCATGCTCTCAATCACATTCATCGACTATATATTATTTTATATGAAAATAATTACAGTAATACTTTCACTATATATAATTAATTTTTATATTATTAAATTTTAAATTATAGTACTATTGATAAATGAAACTTTTTGTTTTCATATATGATTTTTTTAAAACAAATATCCAGAAAATGATAATAACATTAAAATAAAAAATTGAGTCAAACAAAAATTCAAAAATCAAACGTAACAATTAAATAGAGACGGATGGAGTAATTATTTACAAACTCGATTGTAAACAAAACAGGACTATTTAATGAATGAATGTATAACAATGGATTGTAAGGTTCATTCTTTAGGGAAAATGAAATATTCTTTATATTAAATCTTATAGTTCTTTGTTCAAAAAACAAAAAACAAAATTCTTATAGTTCGTTGAGATGTTTGATTAGACATGAGTTTGTTGTTTTCACCAGTAACAACATCAACATCCACCAGAAAATATTGACTCTAAGTTCCTAACAAGGAATGAACTCCTAAAGTCCATTAATGTTAGGCCACCTATTGGTCTATGGCGTTCATCGACTGTGCTCCAAGAAAACTTAGTTTGTTGAAATTATTATACTCAGAATTAGCTAGGTAAGGCTCCACGCAATTCCGAAAGCTGAAAACAATAAATCGTGTAGCTTCTGAACTGAAACATGTCTAAGTAGTTCAATACTACTTAACTTTCCAGTAATTTCTTTCTTTTACCTACCTCACCTACCGGGTTCACTGCTATACCTATACTGCATGCGTGATGACAACTTTGGTGCAAAAGTACAAATTCATGTCCAATTCCTCAACTTCAACCTCTACTTGTTATTTGAGTCACTCACAATCATGCACACTAACTAATAGTAGTAGGTAACATTTAGAGAAAAAGATTATGTGGTACAAGCCAATTTTATACCTGGCTGCTTTTGTCACCTGGCCACCCCGCTGAACCATCAGTGCCTGAACCCTTAATTATGTACAAATTGATGTTACTGCGACACAGGTGGCACGGGCTGTTTTGGAATATAATTAGTTTAATTATTGTTATAATCTTTAAGAGTCAATTATAACACCATAAACGGTCAAGGATGATAACTGAATATTTCATCAAATTTCAGGGAGGTAACTGCTGATTTTTTTAAATAGATGGGGTATATTGAAGATTTCATTGAATCTCAGTTTTTTTTTTTTGTAATTCACCCCAAAAAATATATACAGCTTGATTTAATAATATTTCTACTGACTAAATTATATCTCAAATAAATACTTTGGTGCTAAATTGGTGTATTAAAGAGCACTATGTAATGTTTCATGATATTGTCAATATATAGTTGTTGGATAGCACATCACTGAAATCAGTGACCCTACTATACCATCTTATATATGATATTGATGTAAATGAACTCATGAAGAGGTAGCGTACATCTTCTTTTTCAGTCTAGTTACGTGAGTCTAGTCCTCATCAAAAACGCGTCTTGGACACTTTTGATTAATTTTAACTTACACCGTAACTTATATTGACTTCTATTCATGACTTGATGTACAACAAATATCTGTTAGTCAGTCTTTCCATGATTAAGACACCTGACGGAATACGGTGGTTTCGGTGTATCATGTTGATATATGGATCTTTTTGGTGCGCACAGTTATGGCAACTGGAGACACTACTATTACAAAAAGATACGTATCTGAGCTACAGCCAAGCCCTGAGCTATACGAGCCAAGCCTTGAGCCAGAACCTTCACGGATTAAGGAAAACGAACCCCATCAGAAGGATGACCACAAATGTGTCATACTACGTGCAGGAAAATTGGAGGAGACTTTGGGTGCTGTCCTTGTGGATAATGATAATGATAGGGTTATTTTCGTGGAAGTTTTACCAGTATAAACAGAAGAATGCTTTTAAGGTTATGGGATACTGTCTCCTCACAGCCAAGGGCGCCGCAGAGACTTTGAAGTTCAACATGGCTCTTATCCTTTTGCCTGTGTGTAGAAACACCATCACTTGGCTTAGGTCCACCAAGCTCGGTCATTTCGTGCCCTTTGATGACAATATCAACTTTCACAAGGTTCGTACGTACACAATTTAAACCTCCCTTTAATTTCCCTTTTCTTGCTTGTTAATTAATTATTCATATGCATGTCTCTTTGGACGATCCCACACGGTGTCTTTGTGATACAAGTCAAGATGATGGTTGATTCTAACCGCATGAGATACGAGTCATCATCGCTTTTGTCACGTTATTGAAAAAAATGACAGGCTAGAAATACAAACAATAGCAGCCCAGGCCAATCTGAGAAATAATTGCATTCTATTTGTAGCTATAAATTTTGAAAATCTTAGTCATGAATAATATTAGTTATATCATGGGAAGACTGAACATAAACATGCATTCTGGTACCTAATACCAACCGTAATATGCCGATATTGGAAATTTTAGCCTTCAACAATACATACTTCCTGTTACCTAATACCAACCATAACATACCGATCGATATTTGGAATTTTGGATGCGTAAAACATCCAAACACTAAAACGGGAAATAAGAAAACGCACTTTTCTGAAGAGAGCTAGGAAACAGCAGATGGAACAATATTTGGCTGTTTGTACTTTGTATAGGCATATCTTTTCTTGTCCCCACAGGGTCTGATACTTGATATACTCCCCAGTTTGGACATAAGATGGTTTCTCCCTACATCTTCTACATAACAATTTATGATCAATATGTAAATCATATACTAGCACTACTTAGTCGTTGTTGATTTGCATCCATAATTTTGGATATCCAGGCTCTTATTCAAATCAATTAAAAAAAAACTTTAACAAAACTGACAGTTCCTACAAAATGACTCAATTTTTATGTGTAGACAATAGCAGCAGCAATTGTGGTTGGCGTCATCCTTCATGTTGGCAACCATTTAGCCTGTGATTTCCCGAGGCTTGTCAATTCTTCTCAACAGCAGTATAGATTGTTGGCAGATGACTTCGGACAACAAAAACCTTCGTACATCCACCTGGTTGAGGGGGTTGAGGGAGTTACAGGTGTTCTAATGGTTATTTTTATGATAATAGCCTTCACATTGGCAACAAGATGGCTCAGAAGGAACCTGGTTAAGCTTCCGAAACCGTTTGATAGGCTGACTGGCTTCAATGCCTTTTGGTACTCTCACCATCTTTTCATCCTAGTCTACATTTTGCTCATCATCCACGGCATTTTCCTCTACATGGTCCATAAATGGTACCTCAAGACGGTAATGTATCTTCTCACTGCAACATTTCTTCTGCTAATGTCTCTTTGAGTCTGGTTTGCCTCTAGTGTCCATATATAAAGGTGACTTTGTTGTGTTTTCCGCTTACAGACTTGGATGTATCTTTCTGTTCCAATCTTATTATATGCTGGAGAGAGGATTCTGAGATTCTTCCGCTCTGGCTTCTACACTGTCAGGCTGCTGAAGGTGAGAAAATGAGGACTATATTTACACCTTTAAGCTAACTCAACTTCAGTGACAATACTTCTTTTTGGGAAAGTAGTCCTGTTTTGACTTGTAATTTAATATAGGTCGCTATCTACCCGGGAAATGTTTTGACATTGCAAATGTCCAAGCCACCTCAATTTCGATATAAAAGTGGACAATATATGTTTGTTCAGTGCCCTGCTGTTTCTCCCTTTGAATGGTGAGTTTGCTACTGTGTTTTCCCTCTCATGAATGTCATACTCATTTTGCTTATTTGACGACCTGAATTATCTACAGTTCTACATTCGCAATGCCGTATGATGTCTTTAGCGTATGTTCATAAAACCTCAACGGCCTTCAATTGGTTTTCTTTTCTTGTCTTCCACAGGCATCCATTTTCCATAACTTCTGCTCCTGGTGATGATTATCTTAGTGTTCACATCCGCCAGTTAGGTGACTGGACCCAAGAGCTTAAGAGGGTGTTTTCTGAGGCCTGTGAACCTCCTCTAGCAGGCAAAAGTGGCCTTCTTAGAGCTGACGAAACAACCAAAAAAAGGTATGAAAATATTTTTTTATAAGGAAAATAGTACAGATCATCAGATCCTGCAGTTGATATTTCTTTCACTAATATTTTTTAATCCATCTGATCATTAGCATTCATTACTGTTCTTACAAGATAATTCGGTGGTCGTTTAGTTAACTTTGTTATTTCCAAAGCAGTTTGCCAAAGCTCAGAATAGATGGCCCCTATGGTGCTCCTGCTCAAGACTACAAGAAATATGATGTCCTGCTACTTGTTGGTCTAGGAATAGGAGCAACACCTTTCATCAGCATATTAAAAGATTTGCTCAACAACATTGTGAAAATGGAAGAACAGGCTGTAAGTTTCTGGCATTAAAATGCCAATGACCTCCTCCTGCATTTCACAATGAAGTCCTCTCAAGCTTGACCTTTATCTCCAGGATTTTGCCTCTGATGCAAGTCGGGCATCAGATGTAAGTGTTGGAAGCTGGGACTCAAGCAGCCATAATAACAAGGTTTCTCCCAAGAGAAAGAAACCTCTCAAGACAACAAATGCTTACTTCTACTGGGTAACAAGGGAGCAAGGTTCCTTTGATTGGTTTAAAGGAGTCATGAATGAGATTGCAGATCTTGACCACAGGGTACCAGTTTTTCCAACCTCTCCAGCTGATTGCATTTCCCATTTCATTCCTCCACCCTTAGCCCTTTATCTTTGTGCACTTAACTCAGGGAGTGATTGAAATGCACAACTATTTGACAAGTGTGTACGAGGAAGGAGATGCGCGTTCAGCTCTGATCACCATGGTTCAGGCTCTAAATCATGCAAAGAATGGGGTTGATATTGTTTCTGGCACTAGGGTAACATATCTACACTAACTCATCTTACAACTTATGGTTCATCATGAACTCACTGATCAGGTCTTGAAATGTAACATGCTCATACTAACTGGTGATATTTGCTACCAGGTACGCACTCATTTTGCCAGGCCTAAATGGAAAAACGTGCTCTCTAAGCTAAGCTCCAAGCACTGCAATGCAAGGATAGGTAAGTGAACAGATAACAACTCCAATGCATTTTGTTAAAGAGAGTTAAATGTTCCTAACTGGGTTGATGTTATGCTGGATCAGGGGTATTTTATTGTGGTGCTCCAGTTTTGGCTAAAGAGCTGAGCAATCTGTGCCATGGGTTTAATCAGAAAGGTGGCACCAAATTCGAGTTCCACAAAGAGCATTTCTGAGGATCGAATAGTGAAACAGGGGAAGAAAATAGCTACACTTTTTACCACCTTTCATCTCACTCACCAATACCTTCAAAATTATAGGAATAAAGATTTGGGTAATAACCTAAACTAGCTAGTACTATGAGGTAGTATATATATATTATAAGCCCTTTAATTTGTACAGCTCAATTAAAACTATCCTAAAAAGGGAAAAGAGAAAGTGTGTTGGTTGGGAAAAGGAAAAACAGAAAGTGGTGGGTTACAGCTCTAACGTTGAAGAGGGTGAGTCTTGTTCAGTGATGGTCCTAATGGATGGGTTGGGTTAATTGGTTGGAATGGGACAATTTTGAAGACTAGACTTTTGGAGTTTGTGAGAAGGTGAGATTCTCACGCCATTTTCTCCATTGACGGAATCCCTTCTAGAACCTTGTTCTTGATTTAGTTAATTAGTACTCCATCAATCATAATAACGGAGTTCTTTTGTAAATTGTTACTCTTCGTAACTTGTAAATGGATTCCTTTTTCTTTAATGAATCGTGTAGAGGAGCCCCTAGCTAGTTATGTATCTGCTTCACACGATTCATGTTCGAAATTTGGGCAAGAAAAAAATGTTTTACTTATTTGTTAAGTCATTGAATTGACTAAGGAGTATTTATTTAAGGATAACTAATGTACTCATTTTTCTTTCTTAAAAATGCAATACAATGCAATTAATTAACCCTAGCGCATCGCATCGGCCTGCGCTACTACTTTTCTTCACCAACAACCAAGCATGCGCGACGCGTCCTCTTCTGTCTCACCCACAAGTCAAGTCGCAGCCCCGCTGTCTTCTCGTCCCTCTTCTCCTCTCGCTCTGATGTCGTCCCGCAGTCTGTCAATAAAGGCGCTGGATTCCAGACTCGCCGGCCTCGCCCTTTCCCAGAACGAGGAGGTTGTCGCAATCGCAACGCACCGGGATGGTGGTTGCCGGGAAAATTCTCTCGGCCCGGTCGATAAGGGTGGCTTTCGTTGAGGCGTCTTTTTAGAACACCTGATCGAACGTCAATTACTATGTTCGGTTGAAGGCGAGGATTTCAGATGTTGTTGCCCAGGTGGTGTGTTTTAGTCTGGTGGGACAAAGAGACTTTCTGCCTCACCAAGAGTAGTGGGTCTTTGGCCTTGGAGTGGGTGTCCTCTTATATGCCACCTTTGCATGCTTCTAATTATGGTTTTTGGTCTTGCTTCAGGTTTTCTGTCATTACTTTTTAGTGTTTTAGTCTCTTGAATGTTGGGTTCGGGTTCGGTATGTTGGCATGCTTCTTATGGTTGCACAAGTTTTTCTCTTTTATCATCATATGGTGAGATGAGATTTAGCTCAATTGGAGTTTATTTAATGTCCCATGGTTGAGATCACGGATGTATACCATGACATCTTATGTTATTATAAAGTCCTTTGGTGGCTTTGTTGGAGACCGTTGTGTTGGTTGGTGGAATGTGCGTTGTTGTGTCTTATTAGCTGTGTTTAGAACATCTTTCATTGTCTTTTTTAGTCTTCTTATAGTTATCCTTTGGAGATTGTTTTAGTTGTCGTTTTTTCCTCTATGCGCTTTTCATCCTCTTGGCTACTGTATATTCTAGATTGTATTATTTTCTTTGAAAGTAATAATAATTCATTTTGCTAAACAAAAGGATACCTAATGTACTCAATTGAATGATAAATTGTAAAACTTTTATTGTTTCTTTGTTTCTCTCCTCTCTTTTCCCCTCGGTCTGTTTTGAACTCTTATTTAGGTTGTCCTTCCTCTACCTTAGAGGTTAGTAAACCATTTTTAATATATGTTCTTCGAGGTTGCCGTTAAAAAAAAAAACTTTTATTGTATAATGCTTTTAATCCAATGGATTAATGCTAGATCATGTCAACCAAATGGGTTCTTATACTTTTTTTTTTTACGGCAATGAGAGGTATATATAATAGAAAACGTATCAGGTTGGTTTCAAATGAACAAACTTTTTAGAGAAAATCTTGCTCAGAAAACAAAACCCAAGAGAAGAGTACAGTTAGACAGCAAAGAGCAAAAGAAATAGAAAATCCGCCACCGAAATGAGTTTTTTTATTTCTCGTCATGGTTTGTCCCAACGAATCTCTCAGTCTCAAGTCATATCAACAAGGGAGTAAAACATTCTATGATAGAGTCTATTGGACCTTCTCATGACTAAAACATTCTATGATAGAGTTTATTGGACCTTCTCATGACGTGACACCATAATGGGAGTGACCTTAAACCCAATATGCATTTGGACCACAACCCAAACCATTGTGGCCGCCCAATTTTGTGTGACCTAGGCTCTTCTAGACAATGCATGCTTTCACTTATATGGTTAATTATGAATGACTTTATTTTAAGGAATTCACGAACATATTTATTTATAGTTGTTCATGCAAGAGTTAAGAAAAATATTAGGCAAATGAAAAGTGGAGATGCATGCATGCAAAGTGAGCCTATGATATTCATGTACCAATATTCCTATTCAATTTTCTCTATATGTTACATTTGTTGATGAATAAACTCAATTCATATTAATCTACTACCACTCCCTCCCTGCCACAAAGATATTAAATTAATAAAGGGAGGATATATTAAAAAGTTCAAGCAAGCTTTATATATTCTTTAAATTAATAAAGGGAGGATATATATAATTTCCTAAAGAAGAGAGTATTATCCCACCGTACGTAAAATTAGGAAAATTTTAATAAAGGCGCAGAGTAGATGGATATAGAACGAAGGAGGTAATTAGTAGTAATTGAGTGTACGTTTTGTACGCGGTTAAGGTTAATTTCACTTATAAAACACAAACACAAACACAAACCCTTTGGATCCGTATTGTTTCTTAACACGATCGATCACAATGAGCCACGAAATCGAAGTCGTTGCTCCTGTCGCCGGCCAGACCCATCCCCGACGAAACGACGCCGCCGCCGGAAAACCGTTTTGGTCACCCAAACGAGA
>JBBYHH010000006.1:391608-405133 GCA_038382905.1 Daphne laureola | reverse complement strand
GCCTAGATCATTGTTTGAGCAGTTCAGGAGGGTTGCCAACATTTATTTCCTCCTTTGTGCATTGTTCTCGTTCACGCCCCTCTCGCCTTACTCGGCTATCAGCAATGTCCTCCCGTTGGTTGTTGTGATTGTAGCTACTATGGCGAAGGAGGGTCTTGAAGATTGGAGGCGAACTAAACAGGTTATCTCTGTAACGATCAATTCAACTAATTACTCGTGCTTGATGGTGGTGTTTGAATGCTCTAATCTAATCTTGCCAATGTTTGGAGTACTCGACTTATGCTGAAATGAATGCATAAACTGATAACTGATGCTGCAGGAGATACATGATTGTAGAATTATTATGGTGAGTTAGATGACGGCAATAGACAAATGATTATATATGGACTGGCAGTGGCATTTGCTTCTGAAAACAAAACTGTTGATATGGTTAAACTCATTTATGATGTTTCAGGACATTGAGGTGAATAACAGAAAAGTTAAAATGCATCAAGGTGATGGTGTTTTTTATCTGACTAAGTGGAAGGATTTAAAAGTTGGAGATGTAGTAAAGGTGGAAAAAGATGAGTTCTTTCCTGCTGATCTGATTTTACTTTCATCCAGTTATAGCGACTCGATCTGCTATGTTGAAACCACAAACCTAGATGGAGAAACCAACCTGAAAGTAAAACAAGCACTAGATGCAACATCAAGTGTGAATGAGGATTCTGACTTCCGAAATTTCAGAGCCGTCATCAGATGTGAAGACCCAAATGCAAACTTGTACTCCTTTGTTGGAAGTTTAGAGCTTGGGGAAGAGCAGTATCCCCTCTCTCCCCAGCAGCTACTGCTACGGGACTCCAAACTGCGAAATACAGATTTCGCTTTCGGAACAGTTATTTTTACAGGTCATGACACAAAGGTCATTCAAAACTCAACAGCACCTCCTTCCAAGAGAAGCAAGGTTGAGAAAAGGATGGATAGGATTGTGTATTTCCTCTTTTCCATGTTGGTCCTAATGTCGGTCATTGGGTCGATCTTTTTCGGGATTGCAACCAGGGAGGACATAGAAAATGGAAGGATGACTAGATGGTACATTAGACCAGATAATACCACGATCTACTATGATCCTAAAGAGGCAGCTGTAGCAGCTATTCTTCAGTTTTTAACAGCGCTTATGCTTTATTCATATCTCATTCCAATTAGCTTATATGTGTCAATTGAGATGGTCAAAGTCCTGCAGAGCCTTTCCATCAATTATGATCAGTACATGTACTATGAGGAAGCAGACAGACCGGCACATGCCCGCACCTCAAATTTAAACGAGGAGCTAGGCCAAGTTGGAACTATACTTTCTGATAAAACAGGAACTTTGACTTGCAACTCTATGGAGTTCATCAAGTGTTCCATAGCGGGGACATCTTACGGTCACGGTGTTACTGATGTTGAGAGGGCTCTGTCCCATAAAGAGGGTTCACCTTTGCCTCAAGATGTTTTAGGAGAAGAAACAAAGGAAGATAAGACAAAATACAAAAAGGCAGCTCTAAAAGGATTTAACTTTGTTGATGAGAGAATCATGAATGGAAACTGGAACCATGAACCTCAGGCAGCTGTGATTCAGAAATTCTTCCGATTATTAGCTGTTTGTCACACAGCAATACCTGAAGTGGATGAAGAGACTGGAGAGATATCATATGAAGCTGAATCACCAGATGAGGCGGCTTTTGTGATTGGAGCTAGAGAACTTGGATTTGAATTCTTTGAAAGGACACAAACAAGTATTTCACTGCGTGAGGAGGATCCCGTTTCTCAACAAAATTTGGAAAGGTGTCCCATGCTTTCTGATAATTCATTAAGAGTTACAAGTACTACTTACTGTATTCTCAAGAGTAAATGTTCATTGTCTTTTTCAGAAGATACAAACTGTTGAACATATTAGAGTTCAATAGCTCAAGAAAGCGGATGTCCGTTGTGGTTCAAAATGAAGAAGGGAAGCTCCTGCTGCTGTGTAAAGGTGCTGACAGGTTAGTATATGAAACTATGTAGCAGAGTTTAACATTTTTAGCAAACTAGCCAAGCTGAGTAGCGTAGAACTGTTCCAGCCTTCTCGCTGCTGCTTCTTCCAATCAATGCAATTTCAATATTGTCATGCGAGACTAAGTTCAACTTACTTTTCTGCATAATCAGTGTCATATTTGAAAGACTTGCTAAGAATGGTCAAGAGTTTGCAGAGCAGACCAGGAGGCACATTGATGAATATGCTGATGCTGGTCTAAGGACTTTGGTGCTTGCATATCGTGAACTTGCTGAGGAAGAATATATTGACTTCAATGAAGAGTTCACACGTGCCAAGAACTCACTGAGCACGGATCGCGAGCAGTTGATTGAGGATGCAGCAGAGAAAATTGAGAAGGACTTGATTCTTCTGGGAGCTACAGCTGTTGAAGATAAACTTCAAAATGGGGTGGGTCTATAATGCATGAATTAGGCAGTAATCCTTCTTAGAGAACAAATTTTCAGTTTCTTAATATAGTAACCAAGTAAGGTACATGGAGCTTAAGCAAGTCAGAATAAGTAGTCATTTTTCATAATTGTGCTAAAATTTACAGCATGTCGCCACTTCAAGTTATCATGCAAGTTTGAAATTGTGCCTTCTTTTTTTCATTTTTTTTATACTCCTGCATCAGGTTCCTGAGTGCATCGACAAGCTTGCACAAGCTGGAATTAAAATATGGGTGTTGACAGGAGATAAGATGGAGACAGCTATAAATATAGGGTGAGACATAAAATTTGCATTCCATGTGTAGTTACTCTTCTATATACCTTATTCTTGTGTTTGTGTTTTTGTTTTGCAGGTTTGCATGTAGTTTGCTTAGACAGGGAATGAAGCAGATGATAGTTAGCTCTGAGACGCAAGAAATCAAGTTGATGGAGAAATTGGGGGACAAAGCTGCCGCTGCTAGTGTATGTTTTAAATGTTGTTGTTGTTGTTGTTTTCTTTTTCTTTTTCTTTTTTTATTTAAAATCCTCATTCAAATTTCCATGGACAGAAGGGTACTTTTTGAAACATCACCTTGGTGTCATAAAAATCTCATATTTATATTTTTTCCTCCTACAGTATCGTTTTGTGTTTCCTTTGAATTAAAACTAGGAAGTTGAAATCCATATGTAAGTTTATTCACACAACCTCTGGGGACCAACATCTGGAAATTTTGATGTTTTTTTTCTGTTCTTTTTTAAAATTTTATCCGCTATTTACAGGCCTGACGTGAACTGCTTGATTATTTAGGCATCTAAGGCAAGTGTTGTCCATCAAATATCTGAAGGAAAGGCATTACTTACAGCTTCAGATGAAAGTCCAGAAGCTTTAGCTCTAATAATCGATGGAAAGTCACTTAGTTATGCGCTAGAAGAAGATGTTAAGGATATGTTTCTTGAACTTGCTCTTGGATGTGCATCTGTTATCTGCTGTCGTTCTTCCCCCATACAGAAGGCACTAGTAAGTTCCATCCTGGAGTTATTTTACCTTTCTGCAATGACAAGGAAACTCAAAATTTCAATGAAATGCAGGTCACAAGATTGGTTAAAACCAAAACAGGTACTGCAACTCTAGCGATTGGTGATGGGGCTAACGATGTTGGTATGCTTCAAGAAGCCGATATTGGGGTTGGTATTAGTGGAACCGAGGGAATGCAGGTATGACAAACATGCTGTTTGGTATATTTTACACAAATCCTCTTGATTGTTACTTTGTGGTTTACTACTCATTCTTTGCTCACCAAATTCATTACAATTTCAGGCAGTCATGTCCAGTGACATTGCCATTGCACAGTTCCGATATTTGGAACGCTTGCTTCTTGTACATGGACATTGGTGTTATAGGAGAATATCTTCAATGGTGAATATCTACAATCACGGCACTCCAGTTAAATTTTCGGCTCATGTCCAATGATTTAGCAGCACCATTTCTTACGTTTTTTTCTTTCTCTGCAGATATGTTATTTCTTGTACAAGAATATCGCATTCGGTGTCACTCTCTTCTTCTTCGAAGCTTATGCATCATTCTCAGGCCAAGCTGCGTACAATGACTGGTTCCTTTCGCTCTACAATGTGTTCTTCACGTCACTTCCTGTCATCGCTCTTGGTGTCTTTGACCAAGATGTGTCTGCTCGCTTTTGCCTCAAGGTGCATCTCACATTAACCTTTCCTTGTTCAATAGACTTGTTCATAATTGTGCGACAATTATTAATGTGTGCTTTTTCGTTACAGTTTCCACAGTTACACCAAGAAGGTGTACAGAACAGACTATTTAGCTGGTCTAGAATCTTGGGGTGGATTCTCAATGGCGCAGTGAGCGCTACGATCATCTTCTTCTTCTGTGCGGGAGCAATGCAGCACCAAGCCTTTCGAAAAGGTGGTGAAGTTGTGGGCCTGGAAATCCTGGGTGCAACTATGTATACATGTGTGGTGTGGGTGGTGAACTGCCAAATGGCCCTATCCGTCAACTACTTCACCTACATTCAGCATCTCCTCATCTGGGGTGGTATCATATTCTGGTACATATTCCTCCTTGCATACGGTGCTATGGATCCCTACATTTCCACAACCGCCTACATGGTGTTCTCTGAAGCCTGCGCTCCAGCCCCGGCTTTCTGGCTCCTCACTCTCCTGGTGCTCATTGCCTCACTTAGCCCATACTTTTTGTTCTCAGCCGTGCAGATGAGGTTCTTCCCGCTGTATCACCAGATGATTCAGTGGATGAGAGCTGATGGGCGGTTGGATGACCTCGAATACTGTCATCTGGTGCAGCAGAAATCGCAGCGCCACATGACTGTTGGGTTCACAGCGCGTTTTGAAGAAAATCTCAACACTAATCCAAGTAGGACTGACAGGTAGCTGAACTGATCAGCATTACCATTAGTAGTTGCTCCAGTACAGTAATCTATTGTACAGTTTCAGTGCAGAGAAGGGCTAGTGCCAACTTGAAATTCTTTTGAGTGCAAGTACTGCTGTGCAGCTCAGAACATCTAAAGATATCACAGATATATGGTAGATTTCAGGTTTTGGTGAGGAGAATAAAGTTGCATTTGATCAGCTGAATCCAATGGAATCTGTATAGATAGAGATTTATTAATAAGCAAGAAAAAAGAGTTAGATATTTGTGTAAGAGATCAGTTGTCAGTTTGGACAGTTAATTCAAATTTATATTCAGTTTTGTTTCTCTATTTTAGTAAAGCCTGATTTTGTAATTGAACATCCATTGTTCCTGGTGTTTATGATGAAACATGATTCACAGACACAGTGCTGTTATTCTTTGGAGTTATCATGTAATACCTATAAATAAACTTTTTCTGAAAAGTTTTCACATGCAGATTGATTTTAGTAATAGTAGAGATTCTTAATTCAAATCATTCATAGTAATTTATATGGAGTAAAGATTTGAGAAAAGAATGCAGTCATTTTTATTTCTCACTGTAACTATCAATCTATACATTGCATTAGAAGAATTCATGTACAATTGTGACAAACTCTAACATTAGTGATCTGTATCTAGCAATAGATACATACTCCAAGTCCAAGACCTGCCATTAGTTGTACAATTGTGATCTGATAGAAGAATTCATGTACCATTCTATCTACTTTGTGCAGTCTCACGTTTATGATTGAGCCTGCTGAGTAAGGCTACCACGTCTCTCACTGATGGCCTTGCATCAGCCGAAGTTCTGGTGCACTGGTGTCCCAATTCCAGCAGTGTAATGGCCTTCAATTGGAGATCACCATCCCAACCACTGATTTCTTCATCAAGGGCACATATGGCTTGGCTATTGTGCTCCAACCGCCTTCTACTCCACGCCACAAGATCTTCGCCTTCCTCAAAGCTCGGGTCTACAGCCAACTTTCTGCACACAATTTCTAGCAATATCACCCCATAGCTGTACACATCACATTTATCTGTCAACCGATTCGAGTATGCATTCTCTGAGATGACAAAACAAAAAGGTGAGTTATGTTAAGGTTGAAGGAACGTTGAGGTGATCAAAAGAGAAGAGAACCAAACAAACCTGGAGCCATGTATCCCCTTGTGCCAACAACCACAGACCCTGTGGAGCTCAAATCTGGACTTGAGACCAGTTTCGCCATTCCAAAGTCAGCAATCTTCGGTTCAAACTCCGAGTCCAGCAAAATGTTGTGCGGCTTTATATCTCTATGGATGATCTGAGGAATGCAGTCATGGTGGAGGTAGGATAGTCCATTAGCTATGCCGAAAGCAATGCGGAACCTGGTGTCCCAGTCTAGAGCTAGACGGGGTTCACCCTGATGAAGCACATCGAACAATGAACCTCCGCGCATGAACTCTGTCACAATAAATCCACATCCATCTTTGATGCAGTACCCTTCCATTTTTAAAATGTTTCGATGCCTAATAAATCTCAGTGCTCTCATTTCAATGCTGAAGTTTGATTCAGATACATTAAACTTCTTCACGGCCCAGAGTTTACGCGAGAGAGAGGATTCTGCACGGTAAACAGTCCCATGTCTGCCTCTTCCAATCACATACTTCCCACTGGTCTCTCCAGCAGCGAAAACAATATCTTCCATGTTCAGATCCTGTGGCAATTCTCCTGTATATGATTGTTCATGAACAAGAGATTCATCAGTTGAATGCTTCTTCCGGAAGCCTTGAATGAGTAATACATAAACCACAGCAGAAAGCAGTACCACAGAGAAAAGGACACCAACGATTATGCCAGCTAGCCTAAGCTTATTGGTATGTCGTTCCTTGCGCACCACACAGTTACTCTGTAGGCAAAGTTGTGCATTTCCTAAGAAAGACCCAGGGTAAGAGGCTGCAATCTCAATCCAGTTAGATGGAAGCTTCCCCGAGAGATAATTGAAAGATATATTAACGAAGGAAAGAGCACGCATATCATCCAGCTGTGTGGGTATTTCCCCCGACAAGTTGTTGCTTGAGATATCAAGCCTCTCGAGATTGACCAAATTTCCAAGGCATCGAGGAATATTGCCTGATAGCCTGTTGTTACTTAAATTGAGAGCGTATCTCAGCTGCCTCAGATTGCTTAAACTGCAAGGGATCGAGCCTTCAAGCATGTTTGCTCCAAGCTCCAAATTAGATATCCTTTGGCGCAATGTGAAGGAATCTGGAACAGGCCCGGTGAGTCTATTCTCCTGAAGTAGAAGCCTTTCCAACTGAGGTAGTGAAGCTACTTCTGAAGGTATTCTTCCTGTAATAAAATTCCGACTGAGGTCCAGTTCAATCATCTCTTTGCAGTTACCCAACTCAGAGGGAACACTTCCTGTAATGTTGTTAGAAGAGACTTTTAAACTCCGCAGGCTCGTAAGCATCCCTAGCTCAGGTGGTATAGAACCTGAGAACCTGTTTTCTGATATATCGAGCAATGAGAGGTTGCTCCAACGAGCGAATATTGAAGGTATGCTTCCTTCAAAAAGGTTTCCTCGGACATCCATGTAGGAGACTGCTAAGTTCCTCTCCAAAGTAGCCGGTACGGTTCCTTGCAATAAATTGTGGCTAAGAATCACTCTGTTTAGAGTAGAACAGTTGGCAATTCCAACCGGAAAACTACCACTGAATCGATTCCTTTCGAGGATCAACCTTATAAGCTGGTTTCCAGAACATATGGTAGAAGGAATAGTTCCATTTAGGTTGTTCAGACCTAGATCCACCACTTTCAGAGCAGGAGAGTTTTTTCCAAGCTCTGGTGGCATCTCTCCGGTGAGAGCATTTTGACGCAGAGACAGAAATTCTAATTTCTCCAAGTGAGCAATCTCGGGTGGGATCATACCAAACAAGCTATTGTTATACAATGCTAACTCAACCAAATTTCTCAGTTCACCTATCTCACTTGGAACATTACCTGTTAAACGATTCTCGAACAGGTAAAGAATCCGAAGGCTTCCAAGATTCCAGAGTTCACCAGGGATGGTTCCACCGATGGAGTTAGAGTAAAGACTAAGTTCCTCAAGGGAAGTGCAGTTTCCAAGCTCGGACGGCAATGAGCCATGAAGCATGTTCCCATAGAGCTTGAATGTCATCAAACGTGTAAGGTTTCCAACTGATCTTGGAACCGAACCAACAAGATGATTTTTAGAAAGATCAACATGTTCAAGCTGACTGCACTGACCTATTCTCTCAGATATCGATCCATTGAGACCATTGTTAGTAAGATAAATTTCTCTTAATGCTGGCAGGTTCCACAGGCTATCTGGGATATCCCCTTGAAAACCATTTGCATGAAGATCCACCACTTCAACCCTCGCCATGCCCTCGAAAATGCCAGGTGAAATAACGCCCTGGAACCTGTTAGAAGAAGCTACAAATTCTGTAAGGTTGCTGCAGTTCCTTAAGCTATTGGGCAAAATCCCAGAAAATCTATTCTCATGAATCCAGAGCTGAGAAAGTGTACAGCCAATTGGGAAATCTGGTATTACACCAGTGAGGTTGTTTGTGTTCAAATATAAATAATTGAGCCTAGGCAGAGAAAAAATCCGACTTGGAAGCTCCCCAGTCAAATAATTATTGTAGAGGCCTAGAGATTCAAGATTGGAGGAGAGAGTTACCTCGGATGGGATTAAACCAGATAAAGCATTAAGACCCAAATCAAGCTCCCTGAGGCTGGTAGAGTTGAAAATAAGCGGAGGGATTGAGCCCTCAAGCGCATTGTCATTAAGGAGAACTGTTCGGAGCTGGGCACAGTCTCCAAGCAGGTCAGGGATATGCCCAGAAAAACGGTTGCCACTAAGATCAAGAGAGACCAATCTGCGATGGAGGCAGAGAAAGGGAAGAGAGTCGTTGAGCGAGCCGGATAGGGCAAAGGAAGAAAAGTTGAGAGCTTTGACCTCAAGATTGGAGCTTTTCGGGTAGCAAGAAACTCCAGCCCATTGGCAATGAGAGGCAGGTGCTGAATTGGATTCATTCCAGGGTAAGAGGATCTGGGAATCTCTGGGAAGGCTGTGGAGGAATTGAAGGAGGTAAGTTGCAGAAGGAGATGAGGAGAGAGAGATTGAAGGTGAGAAGAGAGTGAGAAAGAGAAGAAAAAGAGAGCTGAAAAAGCAAGGCGGCATGCTTGTGTTTGAGAGCTGGGTGGAGCTGTTTACACAGATTAAAACAAGAAATTCCATCATGACGATGAAGTTCATCAACTTTTTAATGGGTTTTCTCTTCTCCACGTTTTCTATAATTAAAAAAGAGTAAATACCATCCAATCCATGATAGATGACCAAATTGTTGTTTTCTAGATGACCAAATTGTTGTTTTCTAAATTGGATGAAGACTTGTTGAGACTTAATCAAACCAGATTTTCTGGACTTGTTCAAAGCAAAGCAACTCAACTAGGAAATCAAAGCAATAAACACAACCCCTGTCAGAGTTTGTCACATACAAGCTCGGTTTGCCAACTAGTTGAGTAAAAAGACACTACATCATTTAAGAAGAAACAGACAAATATAGAGATTTATTAGGAAAAAATATACTAGATTCGTGAAATCGAAAAAAAAAAAAAAACCTTGAGATAGTTGAGTTGCCATGCATTCGAAAGTTGATGGTTGATTTTATCCATCACATAGTTAATTGGGCCAAAAAGGTTAAAACTTATAGTTTGGGGGTATTTTTGGGTGCATATTATTCTCTATCGTGAGGTTTAAGGATAAAAATACCACTAAAGTATTCAAAATTTATAAATCTATCACCAAATTTTATTTTAAAGCTAAAATGTCATCTAAATTTTAAAATTGTATTAAAAATATCACTACCATTAAAAAATCTGTTAACTCTTTGATTTAATTACAGAAAGTTGTACTTCAAGTTCTTATCTTAGCAATTTGAATTTGATAGTTTTATATCTAACAATTTTAGCCTTTCCACATACTATATAGGTTCTGTTTGAAGCTCCGTCCAATTCATCGGACTGTGGATTAGGCGGCGGGCTATGGAGGAAGTAGCGATGTGCTGTGGACTGGGCTCCCTTCGATTCATTGTTTTCAGTTGCCAAACCCACTATTGTTTTGCTTTCCATTACAAACAGATCACCAATTCGGCAGTGATCCAAAGGCATCGCGGCGGCAACGATCTCCATTCGCACTCTCACCAAGGTTACTACATAGTTTTCTGCTCAAATTCTATTCTTTTGCGCCATTCTGTTTCTTTTCTTCTTCTTCTTTTTTGATGAAGCGTCGTTTTATTTTTATTATCTCATACATATCAACAATTTCTACAAGCACTTAAGATTGTTAACACAAGTAGTCATTCTGGTAAATTGTTTGAATCGTTGGCATTAGTAACACTAAATTGCTACTTCCTCTGTCTCTTTTTAATAGTTACGTTTATTTTTCAGCATTTAATCTATGTATTTTTTTCTTTTACATTTTGATATATAAAGTTAAGTAACATATATACATAAGACAAATTAATGTGTCTAGTTTCTTAAAATATTATTTTCAATTTTTTTGAGAAACTTCTCCCTAATAAAACATTGAAGCAAACAAAAATTCAAAAATCAAACGTAATTATTAAACATGAACGAATGGAATATAATATTATGCTATTAGGCAACAGTTATCAGTATAACTACCTACCAAATATTTAAAAAATAATTTGTTGAAACTGTTAATAGATGACTAAGAGTCCTGATGACCAATAAGACTAGCTCTCACTTTAGTCACATATATTCTTTCAAACATAACCTATATAATATGTGACGGAGAGGGTAATATTGTTAAATGTAAAATTATGAGAATCAAATTGCTAAGATTACAAATTTAAATGACAACTTTCTGTAATTAAATCAAAGAGTTAAGAGATTTTTTTAATGGTAATGACATTTTTAATTTAATTTCAAAACTTAGATAACATTTTAACTCTAAAATAAAATTTGATGGTAGATTTAAATTTTTTAAATATTTTAGTGACATTTTTACCCTTAAACACCTCTATCGCCAGTTCGTCACATGATCCTCCTCGTCACAGAGCCACTGATCAAACCTCACACCCGTACGAAACTAAAGCCTCCGTCTTTGTGCTCGATCGAGAAGAGACGAGACCGCTGCTGACCAACTAGCTAAACCATGGTGGTGGCTGTTCGAGCTCTGCCGTCTGCCAGGCCGTCTCTGCCTTCCTCTCCCTCGACTTCACACCCTTCATCTAATTCCACTCCCAGAGCTTCGCCTAACCCCCAATCCAGATGCGTTTCTGTGTCTTACTCTTTCCCCACATCCAGTGCCATTTCTATACTCACCATCCTCTCGCCGGCGTTCGAGCCCAAAGCACTCGCTCTCACGAAGGAACAGATCGTCTCTTCACTCACTCAAGTAAGTAAGAACAAAAATCTCAGCTTTATTGTCCTGTCCACTATCATGGTTTCTCCTTTGGTATTTCTAATCTTTTACAAGGAACATTCTTTGGTTGTTTTGTTTTCTTGCTACCCAGTCGCTTGGAATTCTCAAGACCTCAACTTTTAGTTGAAGTTGTTTGGTTAGTGGTGAATTTTAGCCTTTTAGGTTTCAAAATCCTTTCTTTTCACTTCAAAACCATATATATGTAAATACTTTGACACTTTATAATCTTAAAATGAACTCACTTTCAGCTAAAATATAGATAGTCAAAGCCACACTTAGAGATACTTTGTATACTGTATAACTTTTGCATGAACAGACTTGGATTGTTTTTTCTTTTTGCTTAATACTCTTGCTAGTTTATATACCCGTTTGATTGACATTGCTTAGGTTCCACTTTTTGTTAAAGTTGCTGGACGTATGGTGAGTATTAAGTTTGGAGGTAATAAGGCGTACAGGTGAAGTAATGGTTGATTAATCACTACTGTTTTGAACAGGTTGAAAACACAATAGATCAAGTTCAAGAGACGGGAACTAGTTTTCTAGATACGACACAGAAGCTTATTGATACTGTTGGGAAAACATTAAAGCCAGCAGTGGATGCGGCAGCACCTATAGTGCAGCAGGCCAGGGAGCAGGCTTTGAAGGCTGCATCTCCTTTGATATCTGAGGCTTCTAAGATTGCCAAAGAAGCAATTCAAGGCACAGGCATTGACATGGAACCTCTTGTTACTGCTGCCAAGGTTCGTTTTGCACTGTCGATCCATATTGCAGCTGGATGTCTTTTCGTTCTTCTTTAGATTACTGAAATGCTTCATGCACCTGAATGGATGCATGAGTCCCATTCATTTTTCTACATGGACATGGAGATTGCATTTTTGGTAAACGTACATCTTGTGGTTTGGAAAACAGAAAAACAACCATTGTTCTTATTTTCTCGTTTTATTTTTTGAAGTTTGATTTCACGGAGGCAAAAAATTATCTCTTCAAATGAAGAATTTGAAAACGTTTGTTGCTTTCATTGCTGTTAGCAATTCTAATTTGCTGCTTGTTTAAATAATCAAAATCTGTTTTCTTTACAATGCCTAAATGTTGGTCACAGACCGTTGCTGGTGCGGCCGAGCAAAGCGCAAAGGTTATTGAAGTCGCAAAGCCGCTAGCATCTTCAACTGTTGAAACTATATCATCAGCAGAACCAGTTACGATTGTTGCAACTGCTGGAGCTTCATTCATTGCATACTTTCTGCTTCCACCAATATGGTCTGCTATTTCCTATAGTCTCCGTGGCTACAAAGGTGAACTTGCTATAACTGGTTAAGAGATAGGGTCTTGCTGAACATACTAGAGATTTTTTAATAATCAAGTTAATACAATAACAAAAACAGATTTTGACCATGAATTTCTGACTATATATATACTCCCTCCTTACATAAGGGTGTTAAGTTTGACTAAGTGTGGTGATTAAGATGTATAGAAGACTTGAGGGTAATAGAGTTAAATACGTATATAAGATAAAAGTAACTTTTAGAGTGGGATGGATAATTAAGGGTAGTAATAAGGTAAAGTTGGTTTTAAAAAGCTCTCTGAAAAGAAAAAAAAACAAACAGTTTTTCTGGGACTTTCCAGAAAGGAAAACATAACAGATATTGTTGGAGAGAATGGAGTAGTATTCTGTTTACTCTTTTATCTACTCTACAGGGAAGTACATTGTTACATTGTCGTCTGATGCGGCCATCCTTTGCTTTTCAGGTGACCTTACTCCTGCTCAAACACTCGATTTAATGTTAACTAAAAATTACATTATGATCGATATCCGGTCAGAGAAAGAGAAGAACAAGGCTGGAGTGCCTCGTCTTCCTTCTGCTGCTAAGAACAAAGTGGTTGCAATTCCGTAAGTGTATGCTCTATTCTGAAGCCTGCAAATCGAAGCACTCTCTTGCTTGTTTAGAAGAAGATTTCTCTAGCCATTGCTATTTTTCACCTGCTACATCTGTATTGTGTTCATAAATTGGACATACATTGTTCAAACCTGAGAGGATTTGACAGAAGAGTTCAAAGTAGTGATGATTCTTTTAGTGTTTCAGTTTGGAAGACTTGCCAAGCAAGTTGAGAGGCATCGTACGAAGCACAAAGAAAGTGGAAGCAGAGATAGCAGCACTGAAAATATCATATCTTAAGA
>JBBYHH010000006.1:380364-391508 GCA_038382905.1 Daphne laureola | reverse complement strand
CAGAGTCAAATATTGTCATCGAAAATGATAATTGTGATTATGATGATGATCTGGAATAGGTAAGGTCAAGAGAGAGAGACAAATATGAAGATTGAAGACAAGTTGATGGTGGAACAAGTAAAGAAAGTGCATGGTGATTGGTGGATTAATTAATTTTAGAAGCATCATAATAATTCTTGCTTAGACATCATTTCATTGAATATTTATCACATGTGAATTTTTTTGTGTATCCAAAATGAAGAAGTGAATTTTACTCCACAAAAATTGGTGAAAGAGTGTAATAAGTAAATCAATCGTTTTTTACCATCATTAGAGGTTGGAAGAATTGAAAGTGTATGAATCGCAAATGGTACATCGAGTGTATGAATTAATCCATCAAGTTATTTCACTGGCTTAAGCTGGTGAGGGCTGGGAGGAGGAGCAGGATCCGTCGCCGGCGCCGGGAAGGAAGAAGGGTAGGAATTCAAATCCCTAAAATACAAACAAACCTACCTACCTACCCTCAACGGTCGCAATCAAACTCAAAAACAGCTTCACAAAGTTCCAAATTCCCAACAAACAATCCACCTGTCCTCTCCCGAGCTGGACTGACAAAAAAGCCAGCGAACTTGCTTCCATCGCCACCTCAAACACTCGACGGACTTTACGAAGCTTCTTCTCCGGTGTACAAGTACACACACCGAACTCTCATTTCCTCTCCATACATCCTCCGTTTTCGCCTCTTCAAGTTTAACCATGCCTTTACTTACCCAAACCAACCTCCTGCGGAAACCATTTCTGCCACGGACCTGTGATCTCTCGCCGTCTTTCTCTGCTTCAGTCAAACCTACTGGCAGGTCTCGCGCAGCTTCCGTCAAATGCGCCGTCTCTGCCACCGCACCTTCCGTTGCGGTGAAGTCGGCCAAGGAGTGCAAGGTTAAAGCCGTCAAAGCGAGGCAGATCATCGACAGCCGTGGAAATCCGACGGTTGAGGTTGATCTGATTACCGATGATCTTTACCGATCGGCCGTCCCGAGCGGCGCTTCCACTGGAATCTACGAAGCTCTCGAGCTCAGGGATGGAGACAAATCTGTCTATGGCGGCAAAGGCGTGCTCAATGCTGTGAAAAATATCAATGAAATCTTGGGACCGAAGCTCGTCGGTATCGATGTTAGGTACACATGCTTGTCCTGTCAACCTTGTTTTCAATGGCGCCTTTCATAATAGATTCTTGAGACAAAAAAATCTCGCGATCCCACTTTAACAAAAATCTAGTCAGAATTTTCCGAGTATATGGTGGCACGTAAGATGAGATAGATTAAGAAATGAAACATCTTGTGGAGTAGCAAAATTCAAGATAAAATTAGAGCAGAAGTTGATTCAGATGGATTGAACATATTCTAAGAAGACCAGCCAGTGGCTAGAAATGGTAGATTATGTTTAGGTGAGGTTAAATCGGTAAGGGAAGTAGTACAGAGGGACTTAATCTTCTGGACTATAGAGGAGCTTGTTATCGAATGCTGCTTTGCTCTAATTTCAATATTGGTGACAGAGCTGGCGGAATGGAGATGCGGAATACATGTAGGCCACCCAGCCTAGTTTGGATTAAGGCTTAGTTGTTGTTGATGATTGTTTACTGGGTTAGGCATTTTTCTATTTTGTTTTATCTGTTGTGCTCAAATCTCTGTGCTTTGAATCATTGGATATTATTGTATGTTCATCTGGGTGCAAATTCCTATTTCTGGTTGAAGAAATCAAGCCAATGTTGATGCCGTCATGCTGGAAATTGATGGTACTCCGAACAAGTCAAAGCTTGGGGCAAATGCGATTTTGGGAGTGTCTTTAAGCGTTTGCAGAGCTGGTGCAGGAGCAGAAGCGTTGCCCTTGTACAAGCATATCCAGGAATTGTCTGGCACTAAGGAGCTTGTCATGCCAGTTCCAGCTTTCAATGTCATCAATGGTGGCAGTCATGCTGGAAACAATCTGGCCATGCAGGAATTCATGATATTGCCTGTAGGTGCCAGCTGTTTTGCTGAGGCACTCCGCATGGGAAGTGAAGGTTAGCTTATGGCTCTGTTTGTCTTGTTTTACTGGTTAGTCCATTTTGTTATCATCTCTCTCGGGTTGTCCATGATTTATGGTGGTCCGTATGCATGGTTGTTTCATTCTATTCCGTAGTATGCATGAAAGCTTTCCTCAAGTTTTAGGCTAGGTAGTTGGTTTTAAGTCTTGCTATAACTGTCGACAATATGGTTTTATTGCTAACGTAGACTTGATCCTACTCATGGGCCCGGGGGGGGGGGGGTTAATTTCTTTTCATTGGTAAAACTTTCATGTCACTGGATGAAATTTCCTTGCTTTCCGAATTTCAGTTTATCACATACTAAAGGGAATTATAAAGGCCAAATATGGTCAAGATGCTTGCAATGTTGGAGATGAAGGAGGATTTGCTCCTAATGTTCAGGATAATAGGGAGGGACTGGTTTTGCTGATGGATGCAATTGAAAAAGCTAGATATCTTGGAAATGTGGGTCTTGGACGTTGGCTTTTAGGCTTCTTGGTTTCAGTCTCTTCTGCATTTTCCTATTGCTAACATAGTCTAAGAATATTTTTCTCAGATCAAAATAGGAATGGATGTTGCGGCTTCAGAATTTTTCACTAAGGATGGGAAGTATGATTTGAACTTTAAGAAGCAACCAAATGACGGTGCACACGTCCGTTCTGCTCAGACCCTTGGTGCTCTTTATCAGGAGTTTGTCAAAGAGTTCCTTATTGTATCAATAGAGGATCCATTTGACCAGGATGACTGGGGATCGTGGGCCTCACTACAATCCGCATTTGATATCCAACTTGTAGGGGATGATTTGCAGGTCACAAATCTGAAGAGAATAGCTGAAGGCATTCAGAAAAGGGCCTGCAATGCCTTGCTTCTGAAGGTAAATATCTGGTGGATATACTTTATCACGTAGGACATCTGGTAAACCTATGGCCTATCATGTTTATCATTTCCCTTTCTTTGTCATATATTGTACTGGTCGTACCCTTCCAATATATCTCATGGTCAGGAAAGTAAATTATGGAAGGTTAGTTATGGTGCTCTTGTTACATAGGCATACTTAAAATTCAGTGGGCATTTCCTCTGCAATTTCAAATCATCATGTCACCGGATTTTTTATTTTTACTTTGTATTGAAGGAGAAAAAAACTGGATAAGACTGGGAATGTGGGAGGGTTAGTGACGATATATAGTTATGACTTATGAGGACACTGATCTGGAACTCTGATCATAATGTCACAATTTATGAATTTGTTTGCTTCTGGCTTGCCGTCTAAATAAGATTCACAGTATTAAATACCATTATTATTCTACAGTCTGTTGATTAACGGTACTGTATGTGGATAGGTAATGAATTCGTTATGTTTTTTAATCTTTTTCAGGTTAACCAGATCGGCTCTGTTACTGAATCTATTCAAGCAGCACTTGATTCAAAAGCTGCAGGTTGGGGAGTTATGGTCAGTCATCGGAGTGGTGAAACAGAGGATAACTTCATCGCTGATCTTTCTGTTGGTTTGGCTAGTGGACAGGTAAATGATCCGAGTTACCAAGTGGGACATGTACCTTGATAAAAAAACCTTTGGTTTTTCCTAGAGCTTGACTATTTGTTTATTTGGCTTTGGCACAGATCAAGACAGGTGCTCCTTGCCGAAGTGAGCGTCTTGCTAAATATAACCAGGTGACAATTTCATTTCGCCTGCTTGGGCTCTTCATTCTCTCCCTAAACAATGTCCCTTCCCCACTACCTACCACCACACATTTCGTGTTGTTGTTGTTCTGTGCCCGGATTATGTTCACTTCTGCATTATGTATTCTGTTCTAACAAGATTATATAGGCCAAACGTTGGGCAAATTGGTTTCTGGTAGCAATGGTCTTCCGGTTTAGATGTGTATCTCACATTCACATCCTTTTGCAGCTTCTTCACATTGAAGAGGATCTTGGAAATGTTCGCTATGCTGGCGAGGCTTTCAGATCTCCCTAAGAAGAGATTTACAAAATCAAAGCTACAAGACACATGAAAATCCTCAATCTTGTTTCTCTATCTGGAAGAAGACGGTATCTGTTGCAGTCCTTTTTGGTAATTCTGTTGTAAGGGATGCATTATTTATACACACGTTCCTCGTTCAATTTTTGCTTCTCTCAGTCCCTCACCGAGTCCTTTACAATTTGTTGTGTGAATCAATGGAGATAGCTAGACCAAAGTAGAATAATTTGTAGGAATCAGCGGCTGAAATCCATTTTATTGACAAGAAAACTGTTCTGATTGTTTGTGTTTGAATATGATGGCTTACTTGGAGCAGATTCGATTTAATGAGGCAAAGTGAAGGAATATCCGTATGACATGTACTATAGCTGGAGTAACAAAAAAAAAATCCCAATTCATAGATAAATACAGTAGAGTAGTAGTACAAGAGTTATGAGATAAAGTTGGGGAAGAGGAGTGAAGATGGAAGGCAGCAGGAGCGAGGCGGTGTTCGATTCTTTGGGGCTAAATCCCCAGCTTTTCATCAATGAAACCCTCAACACCGTCGACCATCTTCTCACCGAGGCCTTCGATTTCTACAACCAGTACTCTCTCTTTTTCTCTCCTTTTCTTTTCAATTTTTTGTTCCTAATTCCCCACTTTCTGCACGCAGAGAAGCGTCGACGCAGCTGTTGAACACCCAATCTACCCACAAATCCCGAGATCTAGAGAACGTAAGTTAGCGTTTGTTTGTTTGTTTGTTTGTTTTTCTTCGTCTTCAATTAGGGTTCTTCTCGGTGTCCCCAATTCGATCCAATTCTGCAAATTTATTGTTACCTTGTTTGCTACTACTATTTACCTATTGATTTCGTTTCAGGGTGTTAAACATATTCGCAGCAGGGTCCAATCAGTTGTTGGTAAGCGGCTTGAAATGTGGGAGAAGTATTGCCTTCACCACTGCTTTGCCGTTCCTCAAGCCTTCTCTCTTCCCAATAATGTACATTTAACCAACTGCTACTCTTTTTCTGCTTTCTCTTAGTATCCTCTTTAACTTATTGCCACTTATCTCTGCCTATTGCACTATTTTAGCTGTATTCTCTAGTGGCACCGCAAGAAAAAGAAAGGCAATTATAACCGACTTAGGCCTTCCCATTTTGTACATATCATGTACTAGTATGTAAGCAAGCTAGGATATTACCTTGTGAGGTGAGAGCTGATACTTACCTAGCAATGAACCTTTCATATGAAATGATGAGCTAACGGTGGAATGAAATATGATTATCAGGATGATGCTTTTAAGAAAATAACACTAGGACTATTGATCTATATCTGTGGAACCTGCAAACCTACTTTTAGGAGCATAATTTTAGGTGCCAGACATTAAAAGATGAACTGATTTTGCTGGTGAAAAACATGAAAGCTGCAGAGCTATTTCATCGTGGTTTGTTGCTACTTTACTTTGCATAGCAGTAGCATCTGGACCTACATACCGGAACTCCTTGAATTTTTAGGTTAAACAAAAGGCGATGGTCTTATTCAAGTCCTGGCTCCTCCTGGAAATTGGAGGTTCTTCAATTGGTGGCCGAAACACGCATCACAATCTGCTTTAAATAATAAAGGGTACCTGATTTTTTATTTTACTATTCCAATCCAGTTCGTTTCCAACTTTGTTTGGCTAGGAAGAAATATCTCTGGATACATCAGTGATCCATGAAGCACTGGATGATCAGGATCTGGACTCGCAGTTGAATTCTTTAAGGGACAGGCTTAAACTGGTGAGAACGTTATTGAAGCTTTTGGCTTCTTGTTTTCACCATTGCACTTTTCCCATGGTTGATTCTCGTTCCTGTCCTCAGGCTGGGGCAGAGTCTGCAAAGCTAAACAGCGACCTTCTAGAAATGGAGAAAAAGTCTGCTTCAAGTAATCGTGCTGACAGACTTGTTAATGAGGTACTAGCATTACTTCAAGACAACAATGCTCATGAGATGTTCCAAGGTATTTCCTTTTATTCCTTTTTTTTCTTGGTAAAATTTCTTTCCGTTCCTTGTTGCTTCAATTTTTAGCGCTTTGGATGCATAGGTTTGAGCCCCAATTTCATGGACTTGAGACAATAGATCTTTGTAACTCATGACCCATTCTAAAAGTGAATGGAGACATGCAAACTCCTGGGAAGTTTTGGAATTGCATCTGATAACTGAACTAGAGTAGAGTTCCCAGCAGAACAAGTGATGCTAGTGTCTTTAAGGAATAAAAGGCTTAATAATACTTTTTGGATGCCTTTGCCTTTTAGTTAAATACAGAACTTAGTATTCTTTTAGATGAAGGGACAAATTTGATGAGCTGAAGTTGACGAGGGGCTGGGGAAGCTGACAGCATAAGTTGAGAGGAAATGGGGAACAAAGAACAATTGTGACTGTTGGAGTAATGGGACACAGCAGCAAAAATACTATGAAGGTCTTTTAGCAGGGAAGCAGGTGGGCATGAGGAGGATTAGATATACTGAGAAAAATAAGTGAGATATAACCTGTTTGCTTCATACTAGTGCATTCTTTATTAAAAACGTGATTAGGTTATTTGAAAATATTGGAGAACAGTAAGCAGGACCAAAATCAAACCTCTGCACCACAAAGAATAAGAAAAGTAAATAGCTGCTGGGTGGAAAGACTGTTAATTTTTGTTACAAATGCTTGCATGTATAATTTGTGCAGTTGTCATCTGAAATCTTTAGCCGCTTCTAAGTAACCACTATCTACGACTTACAGAGATGACAAAGGCAGCATCACAACTTTGTTCAAAGCTGGAGAAGATAAACTCTGTTAAGGTGAATAATGGTGGACAAAAATGGGAAGGGCTCACTGGTGAGCAGAGCAGTGATTTCTCCAAGATACTCCTACCAAAGGGTAACTCTTTTATATGTTGTTTCACTTGTTGCATATATTCTCTCTTTTTGAAGAAGAATGACTTATTTTATTAATGATAAAATCATAATAGAACAAGCTAGACTAATATGCTAATTAGTACTTTAGTACTCCTTTGATGCTAATGGTCTGAGGCAACCTTTATCTTATTTCAGGCCTCTCCCATATGAACTTGGATGATCTTCAGGAGGGCTAGCTGGATTGAAAAATGTATGAATCTTAAACAGTTCTGTAATTAAGTTTGTCACCCGTGTTATAGCCACTATGCAGGAGAGTGATATTAGCAAAAGAATCTATAAACCTGCAATTAATTTCTGTTTTTTTTTCTCTGTTCTTAAATTACACGATGCCACATCTCTCCTATTATTTTTTAATTTTTTTAAGGGAAAGAGCACTCAAGGGCTAACATTGATCTAATTGTAAACAAGGACCATTTCACTGAGAATACATGGTTGTGTCTTGCAAGCGTAATACCTGGGTTCTTCTCATAGTGGACTTACTCTTTTTTATTAGAACAGCTGCATATGTATTATGAAAGAATGGGGAAAGAGTACAGTGAAGAGGAGATCATATGAGAGGAGGTAAAGCCAAGATCTTAGCTACAGAAATGAAAGAAAAACAGGAAACAAAATAGAGCTAGGGGCCGCTCCCTACTGTACCAACTCAACCCAACACAACACAACATGAGCAAAAGACCAACCATCATACTACACACACCAGGGAGAGAAGCAGAAAATCAGCAAAAAAAAAAAAATATATATATATATATATATGATCCCTTAACCCATTCGCCTTTGCAGCCCTCAATCTCTAGACATGATTAAATATCGGGTAAATATATTTATAGTCCCTTAACTTTAACGTATGTTTTATTTTAATTTCATTTTAGGAATTCGTGATGTTATCATATTGAAATCATGGTCTTCTGTCCTAAGCAAGTCTTGTCGTTAATTTTTTCGTCAAATTGACTGTTACGTGAGTTAACTTTACATAAATACTCCTGCATAGTCTAATTACACATTTAACAAAATTATAACCATTAAATTTTTAATAGATGTACAAAGAAGTTCCTCTATTTTTAATGTACAAAGAAATCCCTAAATTATCTTTAATTTACATTATCTGTCAAGATCTATTCAAACAGAATACCCGATCTGACCCCTACAAAGATTTGGATGAAGAAATCTTACTGGAACAAAGAGAAACAATGATCTTACATTATCTTTGCCATATCATGAATCGGACTAGATAAATACAATTTATATATCCGACTCACCCTCAAGTATAAGGTGTACAATTATAGTAGGATGAGTGAGATTGAATCCAAGAGATTGTAATGCAATTTATGAAGTTTAGTTAAATGCAATATTTTTTATATTTCTGGATTTAGATGTCAAATGATAAGATGGATGAAGAAAGTTTAAATTAACTAAGTCTACTTCTATCACTAATGAAACTAGAACTAGGATGCAATGCAATAAGTAAAATGATAAGATAAATGTTCCTTAGGGTTGATTAGAGTTGAGGTTACTAGATTGAGTGTTTGGTTAAGATATATGACAAGTTAGAGGAGTTGGATAAATAACAAGTTCTAACTTCCTAAACTAGAACTATCCTTTCTATAGAAGACCAAGTAGAATATCTTCACTTGCATCAACTATCGAGCCACTAAGTTTTTCTAATTAAGATCTCATAACACCATAGATTACATTCTCAAATAATCCTAGAGTATCTAACCAAATTTTTTTCATCAATTCATCAAAATGCTCTCTCAAGCATTTCATCGAACACTAGGTAGGTGTAGAAAAATAGATAGCTCTTCTATTTCTTCTACACCTTTTTAAGCCCAAGAAAATGTTACAAACCATGCATAATCAACAACCAAACAACTCTAAATCATCTAGCAATACATCAGCATTCTAACCAACCCTAAGGGAGGAAGAACTAATTAATACTCAACCTATTCACAATATTCACATTAATGAATAAAAATGAAAGCAAAAGTTGAAGAGGTAGGAAGAAGCTAGAAAACAGTAGTCAAATCTTCAATTGTTCATAAACATCCACAAATTCATAGTTAAGAGAGATGATGTATTGAAAACCAACGAAGGAGATTGGTGAAGGTTGAACTAGGAGATTGGGTGTGGCTACACCTAAGGAAGGAAAGGTTTCTTCAAGAGAGGAAAAACAAGTTGGCTCCAATGCGAGATGGCCCATTTCAAGTGGTTAAAAAAACTGGGGACAATGCTTATCAACTTGACTTACCTAGTGAAAATTATATTGTTCATTCCACCTTTAACGTTTGTAACTTATCCTCCTTTGAATTTGATGTAGATCTAAATCCTAGGACGGTCTTCCGAAGACGGAGGGGATGATATGGCTGCTCCATCTCACAAGCTCACTAAGGCACCTTCTAGCCCTTTGCATAACATGGTTGGGCCAATGACAAGAGCAAAGGACAAGAAGACTAAAGAAGCCTTGGAGCTTTACATGAGAGCAATGGTGGAGAAGGTAGAGCAAGAGGAAGAAGCACAAGAAACTCAAGTCAAGGTTCAAGCATTGGGCCTCCAACTTGTGGCAAACGATCCAGTCTTGAAGTAGAAAGCTTGGAGTTTGCGCATGTTACATCAAGGTGTTGTGGAGGAGAAGAGTATAACCATCAAGGGTGGAATAATGGGATATCAGGTAAACACTATGAGAGGCCTTGGAGCTAGCGGTAGTACTCCTACTGCTGGCCTTGAGGCGCCCCTAGGACAACGGTAAGAGTATTACCGTTGGGCCAAGGGGAGCCCAAGGGTGATGGTATGAGTAATAATCCCACCCCTTTACCCCATGGCCATACACCGACACTTGACCCGCTCTCCCAAGCCCAATGCCTCACTCCAGCCCTCCTTAAACCTGGCGGTAGTAGTATTATCGTGTCACTTGAGCTCTCCCAAGACTTGGAGGTAAAAGTAGTACTTCCATCCTCAAATATCCCTTCCTCAAATGGTATGTACTGACTCCCACCCGCACTCATCAGCTTCTTGCATGCATGTTACGCGCCACCTGACTCTAGCCTGCGTGTTAGCCCACTGACCCGCTCTAGTCCTGCCATGTCAGTTCGGTAATACACCTACTGTTGCACTCCTACTACATTCAACCTGACGGTACTATTGATTCAGTTGCGCCATGGACCCCCTACCATCCCTGTTCGTGAACTCCCCACTCCCACTCGTGTCCTGCGTGCTTGTATAGTTAGGGGTAACTGTCAAACCGCCTCATCACACCCTACAATTTCTTGATGATTGACCTCCCCCACTTCTCACCGGCTCGCCTAGTAGCTCCTCCCGAACTCGTCTCGTGATTGCCTGGGTGGTTAAACAACCAACTAAGCATGTCACAGGGCTGGATGTATGAGTAGCTCAACCAACACTTCTCATCAAATCAAAAACAACACAACTCTTCCCTCTTCAAGTCAGACATGTCATCTGACACATCATTAGACAAGTCACCACTACCATGTCATCATTTCCATATCATTTCCTTGTAATTTTTTCAACACAATCTCTCTTTTTATTTTACTATTTTACCCTTACTTATTGTTCAAGTTAGGAGGAATATTCCTAAAATGTTCCAAGATTATACCCTTTCTTGGATAAGAATTTTTTTTTTCATTTGGTCCTATATAAGGGCATTTACTTTATTTATACAAATTTTAGAACTCTTTGAATGAACATTTCAACCTTTGTTGGACCTTAAAGAGCTCTCAAACTTCTATCTTTCATACTCAACTCTTGAGGCTTGTTTTAGCTCTAAGGATCATCTTTGGTGTTACTTCCACACCATTAGATGGGGTGCCAAATCCAACTCCTACATGGGCATTACACTTCTTGTTGCCAAGAGCATTCGAGTCTTGGAGGTGAGGAGGCCTGCATCTACCCCCCCTATCAATCGACGTTCTTGAGCTAGATCCTCCGCTACATCAATCCCTTCAACAAAGAGTTAGGATTGCATCAAAGAGACATGGGTGATTGGCATTAGTGCAATTGGGAGATGTAAGAGTTGTGCCCTAAGGCCAATCAGTTGTATATTAGTTTAGGACACAAACACAATTTGATAAATAAAGAGGCATAATGCCGTATCAATACAGTGTTGGTGCAGAAACAGTATTGATAACATAATGCAGAAGTGCTTTAAGTAAAGGACCTGCATACCACTAGACATACCTACAAGACTAGTCAGGGGC
>JBBYHH010000006.1:367411-380264 GCA_038382905.1 Daphne laureola | reverse complement strand
TTAGCAAATCTTCAAGGAAAAAACATAAAAACACATAGATCTCCCAGGATAAGTTCTATGTCAATGTTCACAAAAGACTCCAAAGTCCAGATATCATATTGATAAAGGTACTTTTAGAACACTCACCGCCCTACATGAAGGACATCGTCGATATATTCTCTTATTCTCAGCTTTTATATTCGTCTTTTGTCCTTTGCAAAAATCACAAATCAACCACCCTTTCCCATTGCAAAGTTCACACAAGATCCCTGCATCAATCTTGAAAACAACCCACGTAACCTTAGAAGCAGAAAAGAGTTCATGGCAAAAATTCAGAAGTCAAAACAAGCTTCATGCTACAAAAGCATTCCTACCTCTTACTACCATGAATCAATAGGTTCTAGAAATTCATATGTCCATCCAATTAAAACGCTGCAGTTCGTTATAACTCAATACAACTTGGTTCTATCTCCCGCCCTCTTAATACAATTCCACGGGAACTCTGAGAATTTCAATCAAGGAAAAGCTAACCTCCTCTCGAACTTGAAGAGGTGTACAGCGCGCAGGCCTAGCGGGAAACCTTATTCTTGCTGGTGATACTGGTATTATTCTTGAGAAACTAAGATTCAAGGTGCTCGCCATTATTAGCTGAAGGAAGCAGTGAAGAGCAACAAAGTCTAATCTCGAGAAAGTAGGAAGCGAGCAACTACTGGTTCTGGTGGATAGGCCAGTTTCTTCAATGTGCACCTGAAGTTGCTCCAAATTACAAACTGCCACTGGATGCTTACTGCTCAACCATTCACCGGCGTAAGCTTATACTCCTTCTTCCACATGGCTGGAAGAAAAAGCGCCACCGCCGTTTTTTTCTTGTTCGTTTGTGTGCCGGCCGACGTTTCCTGTGCCCGTCGGCTTACTTCGGACCCTTGCGACCCGGGGTTGCAGCCGGAGGCACGTTTTCTGAGAGCAGACCAGCTGACCGTCCTCATCAACGGCTACTCGGAGTCGCGAATTCCTCTCCTGCGATCCATTGTCGCCGCGTATTCCACCTCCCCCGTCGTATCGTTCGTTGCTGTTTTGTGGGGAAACCCAACCACCAAGGCCCAAACCCTGGCCGAATTAGAACGAAACCTCTCCTCCTCCTTCGGCGGCGGTGGAATCTCCCTGATCCGGCAACCATCGAGCAGCCTGAACGCTAGATTCCTGCCCAGGCCGTGGATCAGAACACGCGCCGTCTTAATTTGCGACGACGATGTAGAGGTGGACCGCAACTCAGTCGAATTTGCATTCAGAATCTGGCGATCGAACCCAGAGCGTATGATCGGGATGTTCGCCAGGTCGCACGAGTTGGATCTGGCGAGAAAAGAGTGGATCTACACAGTGCACCCGAACAAGTACTCGATTGTGCTCACCAAGTTCATGGTGTTAAAGACAGCGTACCTATGGAAGTACAGCTGCGCCGGCGGGGCGGAGATGGAAGCGATGCGCAGGATGGTGGAGGAGAGGGCGAACTGCGAGGACATACTGATGAACTTCGTGGTGGCGGAGCAGATAGGGGCGGGTCCGGTGATGGTGGCGGCGGAGAGAGTTAGGGATTGGGGAGACGCGAGGAACGAGGACGGCGGCGGAGTGACGGAGGCGGGCCTGAGCAGCCGGCGGAGGAAGCATCGGAAGAGGAGAGGCGAGTGTATAAGGGACTTCCATAGAGTGCTTGGGAAAATGCCGTTGCGGTATAGCTACGGGAAGGTTGTTAATGCCGTCGGAGAACAAGCGCTCTGCAATAAATCCGGCCGCTTACTGCCGTGTGATGAGTGGTAATCGCGGCGGTCACATTTTCTGGCGCGCTACGGTAATTAACTTTTGCACATTTTGAGGGGATAGTCAAAGTCAGTCCTCTAAGTTTCTCAATTGTTCGTTTTCAGTTCTAAACTTTACTTATATTCATTCTCAGCACTCAGATCTCAACAGACGTTAGTTCTAGTTTCAAATCGTTCAACAGTAAAATGAAAACGGACACATGTGGATTGTGGAATATGTTCTTATGACTTCTCAGTTAAGGTGGCAAACATTTGCTAGCACAGAATAAAGATGAGGAGGGAAAATGTTATCATTCAGGAATTGAGGACCTTCGATAACATTTACCCAGTTTTGGGAAAATGAAAACAAGATAAGCCTCTAGTTTTCTCAGACAACTTTCCCATAGAACCAATGCCCTTCTTCCCTTCACTCTTGCGCTTGAACATCTCCATCTTTCCATGATTCCATCATCTTTGTGCTGAGAAGGGTGCGTTAACTATTATTATGTGATCTCAATTTCAGGAAGATTTGATGATTGATGGTGCTTTTTGGGTAAAACTTTCAGGTTTGGCAAAGGGTTTCTTGATCAGCAAGTATGGGTGAGACTGATACAAAGCCGATGGAGACAGTTCAAGGTGCTTTATCTTTGTTTGGCCAGAAGAGCGATTCTACCAGTTACCACAGTGATGTAAGATACCCGATTTCATTGACCATTAGACAAGGTCCTTAGGGAACAGATTTCATGTCCTCAGAACATCTATATAGTACTAGTACCATGTGTTTTTCTGTCTACTTGAGAGTGAAAAAGTAGGGAAACTGAAATCTTGAGAAAGAAAAATGGTGACTTTTGGGCCTGTTAACTAACGTTGTCATTTTCTTGTTTCTTCTGTTTTGTGCTTTTTGAAACTTCTGTTTCTGTTTTACTTTGATGTTTGATGCTTCTATACAAAATGTTCTTTACTGAAGTGAAATAGGATTTGAAATAAATAGTAGTAACATATTTTTATGGCTCTAAATCTATGCTGAATTCCTAGTCCGATGGTGAAAGAGAGAGAGATGTTCAGCGCTTGGGAAAAGACTTAGCCAGCTACAAGTTACAGCTAGAAGCAAAGGATTCGGTACAAAAGCAACTGCTGCTAGAGCTTGAACACTGCAAGAAAACAGCAGAACGGCTAGCTGTTATGCTTAAGAACACTGAATCTGAGAGGGATAAGCAAATGGAGGAATGTAACAATGTGAAGGACCAGGTGGATGAACTTGAATGTAGGATACAACAGATGGCTGACCAGCTGTTGGAGACAGCAGACATCCGCGAGCAGCTTTCTCGTGTTTTTGATGAACTGAATGTTACTCAAACCGAGCTGCTGAATTCACAGACAGAGCTTGCTGCTGCAAGAGCGGCGGAGCACAAGGCTAAAACAACGGTAGAGCTGTTGGAGGCAGATGCTAGTATGGAGAAGAAGAAGTCAGAGGAGTTCTTGCTCCAGATATCTGGGCTGCACAATTCTCTGCTCACTGCCAACATGGAGATCTCCAACCTAGAGAGGGAGAAACAAGATATTTTGGTGAACAAAGAAGCTGAAATGGAGATCATGACCGCGAACGCAATTCATGCGCAGGAGCAGTTGGAAGATTCCACTGTGCAGGTTGAGATGATGATTGCACTAGAGTCTCAGCTTTTGGAGAAGTCGCAACATGTTGAAGCACTTCAGACGGAAGTTAAGCAAGCAAAAGATGCACTTACTTTAATGGAAGGTTCTACTTCTGATGTCCAAGAGGAGCTCAACCGCACTAAAGAAGACCTTGAAAGGCAAAAGAAAAAAAACTTGGAACAAGCATCTTACATTGAGGCCTTGGAAACAGAACTGCAGCAGGCGAGGCAGGAAATGGAAAATGCAAATGAAGATTTAGGGCGGCTAAGCCGAATTATTGAAACACTAAGTGAAGATTTGATGAAGGCTTTAAAGCACATGGAAGACGCTAAGCATAGAGAGCAAGAGGCGAAAGAGGAGCTCGTGCTTCTAAAAGCTGAAATCAATAGAGCAAGGTCCAAAGTTGCAGCAGCAGAGGCAGCCCGAGCAAGAGCTCAGCAGCTGGTAATTGAAGCAGAGGAAGCGAAGAAAGAAATGAACAAGTTAAAGAATAGAGTAGAAACTGAAGAATCCAATAGCAACGTTACAGTGGAGGTGGTAAAAGGAAGAGCGGAAGAGAGTGATGTCATTCATGAGACGAGTTCAAATGACAAAGAGTCTGAAATAGAAGCCCTGAAGAAAGAGTTGGAGGCTGCAGGTGCAAAGATTAGTGAGTTCAGGATGAGGACTCAGCAAGCAATAACTCGAGCCGAAGCAGCAGAGGGAGTGAAATTTGGATTGGAGGAGCGGATAAGGAAATTGCAGGAGCAGAGGCAGAGGAGGAAGGCTGCTTTGATTGCACTGAGAGAGGAGTCAGCAACTATACAGTCGAGTCCTCCGGCTAAAGAGATGATTCCATCTAAAGATCTGTCACTAGGGAAGTTTCTTAAGATCACAAGGCGATTGGGTTGACTTATCTTGAGGCTTGAATTCTACACCTAGAAACATTGATATAAAAACAAGATGCATATTGTGAAGAGTCCACTGTTTACTCCATTCCAGATGCAAAACACAGAAGCTCTATAGATGTGTGAAAATAGGACACTAGTTTAAGGCATTATTAATGGAGAGTCTTTTTGAGTTGAAGACTTTAATCAAGTTATTTGCTTTTGTTCATAGGTTAAGCGTAGATGTTTATGCTTTGATGAGATTCATTTCATTTGTGATCGCTAGCAGTTCTTGCTCACGGAGAGGTTTGAAAATTTGATTTTGCAGGGTGGTTCTCATTGTAAGAGGCTCTGTTTGTAGGGATTAATGAATGCGTTAAATAATCAATTAGTTCTACTTTTGCCATCTATTTTCTAATCCGAAATCAAAATCTTTTGAAAGTTGTAGCAGGAGTAATTTATTTCAGCAAATACAGAAACTGAAAGGCAATCTGGTTTGGTCTTTAGATGGCTCCATTTAAAGGTGCCACTAAGTAGGGAAAAATTACAAAAGAAGAGAACAAGAGCACTGACACAGACTACTAAACACAACAGAGCCTCTAAAATTTATTCTTATTCTTCCTGAAGCTCACAGTAACCTTCCAGTTGCAGGACATGGGTCCAGAGGTTTTCCACAAAGCCCAGTATTATTAGCATAGCTATCAGCTGAAAAGTTAGCATTGGCAAACTCTGGAACTGGCCCTGACAGGAAATTATTAGCCACACTGAAGATCCTGATACGATGGAGCAGCCCGATTACTGAAGGAATCTGACCCGACAAGCGATTATGGTCAAGCTTGAGCACGTTAAGGTAACTGCAATTGGCGATGCCCTTGGGGATTCGGCCTGAGAACTTGTTCGATGAAAGATCGAGGGAAGTTGCATAGGGCATCAAGTTTGAGATATCAGTTGGAATCGTCCCAGAAAGGTTGTTGCTTGAGAGGTCCAAGCCAGTCAAGCTGGTGCAGTTGGAGATTCCTCTAGGGAACTTGCCTTTGAGTCCCAGATCCGAGAGGCGAATGTTCAGGACTCTGTTCTCATCCGGGTGCCAGCAATCGATCCCCAAGAATCTGCAGATGAATCCTTCGGTGGTGTTGCTGAAATCCCAGGAAGAGTTGAGGTAATTGAACGGGTCCTCCAGTGAAGCCTTTATGCTTCTGAGACAAGCAACGTCTCCAGAATCACCATAGCAAACACCGCAGGTGAGCAAGAGCCATAAGCAAACACCCAAAACCGTTTCAAGACCCAGCAAGCGCATCATCACTTAAAGGTGAGACCTTTCAGAGTGTTGCAGTAGAAAATTTAGCGCACACTAATAAATAAACCAAGAAAGAGCGAAGTCATCAGAAGTCTTTGTTAGACAAGTCGGTCAATATCAAAACTTTGTGAAAATGATTGGATAAATGCCGAGTCTTCAACGCGTGAGAAATTTGTTTAAACAAAAAAGATTACGCCTTTTACCCGCTGCTGAACGGGTCAAACATTTCATTACAATCTCTTTCACACACCAAGTGAAAGAGTATCACATTTCATTTTCAGATTTGAAAGAGTCACAGAAACATCTACAAGCTCAAACAAGTTCTATCTCACAATTGAACAGAAGAGGAAGTGGAAGGAGGTAATAACACAAGAGAGCGAAGGCAGTAAGATTCTCACAAAATCAACTACACTCGTCCATCTCATCGTCATCATCTATCTCCTCGATCTTCATCTTCTTAACAGCCTGCGCAGCATCGGTTGACCTCGGTCCATTCGGAACCTGGATCAAAACATCTGCTTTCTGACCAGTAGAAGCATTCACCAGTCCTCCGTTTTTCTCAACCTTGTACACCAGCCCATTTCCGCTAGGGGCGGCGTCTATGTACACCGTTGAGTTCTCATCTATCTCCTCCTTCACCAGCATACGTGACAGTTCAGTCACGACCCTCTTCTCAAGCCACCTTCTGATGGGCCTTGCACCATACACCGGATCATAACTCTCACTCAGGACATAGCCCAATGCTGCATCAGTTACAGCCAATGCGACACCCCGCTCAGCAAGTCGGCTAGCAACATCCTTCATCTGCAGCCTCGCAACCTTCAGCAACTGGTCGTGCGATAAGGGGTCGAAAACCACAATCTCATCAAGCCTGTTCAGTAGCTCTGGCCTGAAATGTCGTCTAACCTGTCAAAGAGCATCAATATTATCAGCACATATATTCCCAACTGGCTAAGAGTTGCAGAAGCAGTACTAAACTGAATGAAGCTTCATGTCTACCTCTTGCATCACACAATCACGAGCCACTTGCATTGTGACCTTGCCAGACAGACCTGACAAAAGGTGCTCCGCTCCAAGGTTTGAAGTCATAATAATCACAGTGTTCCTGAAGTCCACTGTGCGACCTTGGCCATCAGTTAAACGGCCATCATCCAAAACCTGCAGAAGGGTGTTAAAGACAGAAATGTGCGCCTTCTCCACTTCATCAAACAATACGACACTGTACGGCCGCCTCCTCACAGCCTCGGTAAGTTGACCACCTTCCTCATGTCCTACATACCTGAAATTAGTAAAAGAAACTTGTCAGTTTAATGCTGCTTATTAAACAAACTCGTTACAAGTAAGTTCTCGGAGAAATGCTTACCCAGGTGGGGCACCGATAAGACGAGAAACAGAGTGCTGCTCCATATACTCAGACATGTCAATTCTGACTAGCTGATTCTCATTATCGAACAGCTGCTCAGCAAGAGCCTTTGCAAGTTCAGTTTTGCCAACACCAGTTGGACCTAAGAAAAGGAATGATCCAGTTGGTTGTTGAGGCCTTCCTAAACCTGCTCGTGACCTCAAGACAGCCTCCGCCACAGCACTCACCGCTTGGTCCTGTCCAACCACTCTCTGATGCAATCGAGCAGCAAGGCCGATCAACCTTTCTTTGTCATTCTGCCCAAGCCTTGTGACTGGAATGCCTGTCCAACGGCTCACAACCTCTGCAATATGTTCTGGTCCAACAGTTTCTGTCAACATGACATTCTCCGCCGAGCTGTTGCCTTCAATCCGAGCAATTGCAGCCTCCACTTCCTGAATTGCTCCATAACGCAAGTCAGCGGCTCTAGGGAGATCATGTCTTCTTTCAGCCTCCTGAAGAGCGAACAAAAGCTCCTCCCTCTTCAGCTTCAATCTTCTAAGCTCGTCAACCCTTTCCTTCTCCTTCTTATATTTCATCATCAACGGCTGGAGTGTGTCCCTTAAATCATCAAGCTCTTTCCGTACCTGTAGCAAAACATATTAACTGTTAGGTCCTTGTTCAGTCAATGAATCATTTGTTCATCAGTTTAGTACTGGTGCGTACTTCAACAAGTCGAGCTTTGCTAGCCTTGTCCTTCTCTTTGTCAAGAGCATGAAGTTCAATCTCCAATTGCATTCTTTTCCTTTCAAGATTATCAATCTCCTCCGGCTGACTATCAAGCTGAACTCTCACATTAGCACAAGCTTCATCCACCAAATCAATTGCTTTGTCAGGCAGATGCCGACCTAGATATTCCAACAATGCAAATAACTATTGTTAGCTCAATACAAGCAAGCTAATCATGCCCAACAAAAAAACAATAATCATGGCTAAAAGTGCAATTAAATTTACTACAATCCTACCACATACCAGTAATATATCGATTTGATAGCTGTGCTGCGACCACCAGGGCACGATCTTGAATCCTAACACCATGGTGGCCTTCGTATTTCTCCTTCAACCCTCGAAGTATGCTGATCGTGTCAACAACACTAGGTTCAGCCACGTATACCTGCTGGAACCTCCTCTCAAATGCAGCATCTTTCTCCACATATTTTCTGTACTCCTCAAGTGTGGTGGCACCTATGCACCGGAGCTGACCTCTTGCAAGCATGGGCTTAAAGAGGTTAGCAGCATCCATAGACCCCTCTGTTCGGCCCGCACCAAGAACAAGATGGATCTCATCAATAAAAAGTATCACTTTGCCTTCAGCTTCCTCTACTTCTTTCAAAACCGACTTCAATCTCTCCTCAAACTCTCCTCTATACTTGGCTCCAGCAACCAGTGCACCCATATCCAGTGCAATGAGCCTCACATCAGCAAGATTGCTAGGCACGTCTCCTTTCACTATCCTCTGAGCCAGACCCTCAACAACGGCAGTTTTCCCAACTCCTGGCTCTCCGATAAGAACTGGGTTGTTCTTAGTCCTCCTGGAAAGGATTCTGACGACCCTTCTGATCTCTTCATCACGACCAATGACTGGATCCAGTTTCCCAGCCTGCTCAACCAAATCCCTCCCATAAGTCTTCAGAGCTTGGAAGTTAGTATCCCCAGAAGCGGTCTCTACCTTTTTCCCTTCCTTCCCACGAAGCTTCTCGACCTCAGATTTCACTCTAGCAACTGTTACCCCAGCCTCCTTGAGCAAATCCCCAATCTGCGAATCCTCAAGAAGGCCTAAGATCAACTGATCAACAGCCAGATGCGTATCACCACGAGCTTTCTGCGAGGCCTGCGCGCGCCGTATGACCTTAATAAGGGCAGTGCTTGCAGGGACTTCATCTGGCGGAGGGGTTTGCGATGGCAACTTCTTCAATGCCCGGTTGAACACCCTCTCTGCAGCTTGTGCTGCGTTTTCACCACCGGCATGGGAGATGGACTGAGTGAAGATACCACTGGGATCGGATATCAGAGAAGCGGCAAGGTGGAGAGGAGTTATCTGGGCATGGCCACTGGTCATGGCTAGCTCATGAGCCCCAACAATGGCTTCATTTGTCTTGTGGGTGAACTTGTCAGGATTCATTACTGCTTGCTAGTGAATATTCTAAAACCAAAATCAATAATAATAAAAGAACAGTCAGCAACCAAACCACAGGTAAGCTACAACTACAAATCTCATAATCAAGAACGAGAACTCATGATAATCACTTCTACACAGATAAGAATATAACGAAACAGACGATTGACCCAATTTCCAAAACCGCATCGTAAACCGGAAACAGCTCACACAGTACAATCCACTAAAACCATGCCCAATCAATTCTGAAACAAACTACCTAGTAATCGAAGTTCTCGGTTCAATGGAAGACTAATCATCCCAGAGAATCGAATCAATGAAAGAGGAAGGTGTTAAATGCCTTACCTGGTGAGAAATGTGAGAATTGTTCGATGTCGGACTCTGGTTCTTCTGGTTCCGGCTACGATTTCGCCTGCGATTACAGTAACGAAACAGAAATCTGAGCAATGGTCTGGGTTGATTTTTGGTGTTTCTTCTTCTTCAGCTTTCGGATTTGTGTTTTCGGTGAAGGAGCGGAGTTGCATTATATGGTGAGAGATCCGAGAGGGCGTCACGTCCGGAAGCCTGTGGAAAGTGGCGCCGCTAGAACTTACTAGTAGATTCTTGCTTCTTCGGATCGAAAATATCGGAAATTTAATTTACAGCCACAACTCTTTTATTAATATTACAAATCGGGCATCAAGCTCGTAATTATGGCACATTAATCCAGAACTTCTAAAATTTGCTACTTATTCACTTTCCTGAATGTGTCCTTGTTGCCAAGTCACTTCATATGGTAATTCATAATTTTATTATATCTATCATTCATTCACATTAACTTCCAGGCTTTTCAACAATTTGACTGTGGGTGTGTTCGGGAGACAAAGATTTTGGATAATTTTGTAATGTATTCAAATTAGCTTAAGATTTTGTGCATTTTCAAAGAGTTGGTGGGCATAGATGGGAGTTTTGGAGTATGGAATTCCACTAGATTACCAGTTTGCCCTTTAATAAGGAATTTGATTTATGAAACAATTAAAGGGTAAATTGGTAGTTTTGTGCAGTCAAAGATTCCAGTATTCCCACCACTAGCCACTGAACTCCCTGAACCTCTACACAAACCACTAGGCTAATTTAAAAACATGTCATACTTCTCCTGACCGTTGCCGCCTAATTGAGTTTAAATGGTCGAAACTCGAAATTATGGTCTTCAATAATTTATTTACTCCGTATTAATTAATTAATTTATTTATTTTCGTTTTATCTCAAATATAACTTCCCTTTAAAATTTAAGTAGATACCAATTTTATGACGAAGTTTTATTTTATTTAGTCAATTTTCCATATACATTACTTAATTAAACTATATTTACCACAAACATTTTTAAATTAACGAACTGTACCCACCGACTAAAGAAAGGTAAAGTAAAGTCAGAAACGGATAGTATGTGTTTGAAATATTGGGGACTTGAATGAAGTATAGTAGTATGTGCTTAATTGACAACGTTAAGAAAACAGGTGAATATGCGCAAATGTTAAAAGTTAAGGACTCGAATGTAATTAAAGTGAAAGTTTAAGAGCGCAAAGTGGTTTTGTTGTTTCTATACAGAAACCCTGCAGCGGGAGAGAAAGAGAAGGGAACAATCACGATGTTTAGAAGAGCAGTGACGCAGTGCGCGGTCCGCCACCAGCCATGGCGGAAGTTCCCCGTGAGAGGTGCAGCCGGAAAAGGCCACGGGAGCTCCGCCGCCGCCGTCGACTCGATACTGCTTCGTTCCCTCAAAGATCATTATCTTGAAGTCGCCAAAATGACTCCTCCTCCGGTTCGTCTCTTATTCTTCTATTCTTCTTCTCCTTTCTTATCTTTTAGCCGTAATGCCAACAGTTCTATGATGAATGTGTATAATCGAAGAGTAATGACTGATGTATTTGTTAGTTTGTATTTATTCGATACAAATTTACTCGACTGAATCTCATCATCCCTTGGGACTTTCATGTGTTACAGAAAGTGAGCCCTCCTGAGCCTTTCATGATTGTGAAAGGTGCACTTGATTCTAATGGACCGGTCCTCAAGAGAAGCTATGGAGAGGAGGAGATTAGTGTACATGTGATGCGACTGGCTAATGTTGGAAGTGATGAGGAGGATGAAGGAATTAATCAGTTGTTCCTTCATGTTGATGTGTCGAAGCCGAATCAGAGTGACTCCTTGAATTTTCTCTGTGGATTGTACCCTGATGCTCTTGGGATACATTCAGTTTCAATGAGGCCGAAGATTGATAATGAAGGTTACCTTCTTCTTCCATCAAAGTATAATGGACCTCTGTTTGAGTAAGTTATCATACAATCAGTTTCAATTTAGTTGCTTATCTAAAAGAGATGATCTAAGATGCTGGATAAGATTGAATTTTTTGTAATTGCATAGCAGTCTATTGGTTTCCTGAAATTGAACTATCATATTGATCTCTGGCTCTGTAGCGAATTTCACTTGCCTGTTGTGTAAAATGAATGCATTGAGGTATTGATTTTTTTTTCTTGGAAAATCTTATGAGAAATGTAGCTTCAGCCTGCGAATATCGATAGTGAATGTGCTTGCTTTATTGATAGATGTAGTTGTTCAGGGCTTCAAGTCATGCACACATTAGATGGATGGAAAGTTATACATATGTGATGGAACCCTTGTGTTTATGTTTTGTATGAGCCTCTAGTAGACAATCACCTTTAGCAGCATGTAGAATAAGAATACATATAACAAGGGTTATGATACTTATCAATGAATGATTGAGAGCACTAAAGGGGTCCCATGTATGGAAAGGTATCAAAGGCCAGAATTCGGATAGTCACAAGCAGAAAACAGTTGGATTCATATGGATTTGTGGTAACATAGTGTGTTTCTTGATGTTTTTGTGACGCCCTTGCATTGTTTGAACACTTGCTGGGCCTTTGTAGCTGGAAAACTGAATGTTTTCATGTTATGAATAGTCTACCATGTCTAACCAGCTGTTTTTAACTGCAGGAATCTTGATGACAGAATGAGGGATGCGTTCCACAGTTTCATAGAGGAGCGGGGTGTGAATGAGTCTCTTTTTCCCTTTCTGCAGGCGTATATGTATGTGAAAGATCATCGTGGTCTTGTGCGTTGGTTCAAAACAGTAGGTCAGTTCATCAATGAAAAAGAGAACGGACAGTAGAGATGTCTAGTACATATTGCGGTTATTAAGGATTTTTTTTGTTCTCTGATCTTGTAACGTGTTTGATACTCCTATCTACTCTCTATTTATGACTACCGGGTCTGAAATCTCCTTCGTAGCGAGAGTTTCTTTCTGGTCTCAATTTGTGAAAACAGATACCAAAACTGGGTAATATGTTGTTGTTAATCGGAGGCATAGAAGAAAAAAGGTTTCATTTTATCATTACCGTCATAGTTTGGGGTTCTTGTTTGCCACTGACGTTAAAAATTGACAGAGTTGCATTATTTGTTGTTGACATGGCTTCATATTTGCCACGGTGACTATTAAATCGACCGGAGCTCTGACCACCATTCAATGGAATTGACGTCAAGCTCACTGTTCGCAGGGCTGGCTCTCCTCTGGTTAAGCACACACTAGCCTCTTGTCGTGCCGACGCCGGCCCGTCCAGGTAAGATAATTTCTCCTCCTTTACTGGCACAGGTTTTCGGCCAAGCCAAGTACTCTTCTCTTTTCTCACCTCTGCTCACGAACATCAGCCTCCGATCTCCACCGCCGATTCTTGCCGTTTTCTAGCGTTACTC
>JBBYHH010000006.1:342879-356276 GCA_038382905.1 Daphne laureola | reverse complement strand
AGATGAGAGGGTTGTTGGTCCAAGCTCCTTCATATCCTGAACGCTCCTTGTGGCACCTACCCTGTAAACCATATAAATTTTCAAAATCAAAATGCTCAAAATTTTCAGTTCATTAAACTTGCCAATAGAGTACTGACGAGAGTGTGTCCACCGGACAAGGCAACAATTTCCTTATCGGTGATTCCAATCCTAACAAACACATCCCTCAGATGATCAGCACCTGCAGTAGAGAGACAAAGAGGGTAAGGGATTTGGGAAACAAGGAAGTGGTATGATTCCTTGCAGCACAAGTTATGTACCTTTGTCAGCTGCAGGTAAGCGTCCCTCTAGAGGTGGATTAGTCTTGTCCTGTTAATTGATCATACAAATTATTAACATCACACTGGAATAAAACTTGTAACGATACCAAAAAATCAAACTCACTTGTCTCCCGGGATGAAACGGGATCTCCGGACCTCTGGTGATCTCAACAGCAACAACTCCAGCCAACTATAACATAGAAAACGAGCAATTAATCAGAAACTGTCAACATGTATTTCAACAATTGAGACGTTAGAATTGTTTATTTTACCTGGTAGAAATCAACACAAGACAAGATTGGGAACAGTTGCTTGATGGGTTCCAGAAGGCGGACGGCGATGTCAAGACCTCTGTTGGCATCATGAGCCAGCTCCTCTGGTTGTCTGATCGTTCCAAATGGCCCTCCAGTTCTGGAACTCACATCAAATGTCCCCGCAGAATGCCATCTTCATACAAAGATTGATCAATTCTGCTCCAAATTTGCAAGTATTATTAGCAATTAATAGTTCTAGCAGATAGTTAAGACTTACGCTAAGCGAAGGATGATTGGGGCACAATGTTTCTCCTCGATGAGGCCACAAAGATTTCTCTTGCATTTCACAACAGCTTTCTCGTACTCTTATTGGCTCACTTTCGGGTAGCATTTCTTCGCCATTTTGAATCTTTCAGTGCTGGCTTCACCAGAACCCTGGTTGTATTTTTAAAGCCGGCAACGTTTTGATCAAGAGAACATTCTAGCTTCCGCCCATTTCCAGAAAGTTCAGATTGTGAAAGGTGGACAATTCATTTCATGACATGTGTCAGCTTGTTGTTCTGATGTCCTGGAAATTGTGAAAACCATTCATTTTTGTCTCTTTCTTTCATTTTCTTTTCCATTTGCATGCCGAAAAAGAGGCATACATAAACTGCATCTCTAACATGTTATCAAAACTTTCCAAAACTTTCCAAATTGATCATATAAAAAATAAGAAGAATCTGTTGGAAATGCACTAATCACAAGCTTGATTGCAAAGATAGCAGATAGATGAATGGTAGATCCTCTTTCCCACAATAAACCATCATTCCAGGGATCTGGGAACAGTAAATTAGCATTCTTGCTTTTAGAAACTCAACAAAACAGTAATTGGCTACAAATGATCCAGCTAACTACTTGCATTCACGATCACTGATCCATTGATCCGTAATAGAAATTAGAACAATCCTTAGTCTAGTGTCCTTAAACTTCAGTACAGAAAGCCAAGTTCTTCTAGTGGTCTTCATCATCATATTCAAAGATCTCAAGGGAGAATGATTTATCAATTAATCCTCATCATCCGAGCTTGCTTCATCACTCATGTAATCACTGCTATCATCATCTGCATCTAAAATATCAAGCTCCACATGCCTGACCTGAATCGGCTCTGGTGGCTTGTGCAATCCAGTTGGCGGGACAACAGGCCGCAATCTCTGTGGCTCTTCACCTCTAGAAGCAGGAAATGGAGGGAGAGACACAGGATCCCCAGGCTTCCATCCTGGTGGTGGCACCGGAAAATCACTTGGTAATTCCACAGGCATCCCAGGTTTCCATCCTAGAGGTATCTTGATATTCTGAGCAAGAAACCCAGCAAGTGCATCAGGCTCCACCGCGGGCAAGGGCTCATCGACAATGGGCTCGATTGTGATCTCCTTGGTGGTGTCATCCCTCTTGGGCAAACCAACATCAAGATCAGCAAAGTTGTAGAGTTGAGATGCCCGCATTTGCTCTTCTTGTGGTGCAGGTGGTAGTGCACCTCGAAGAGGACCCTGTCCAGCACCGAATTCTGGTGGTGCGAATGTAGTGTAACTGATCCGGTGAGCATATGACAAGATATCTGATAACTTCAACTGTGAAGCAACAGTTGTGCTGCAAGAACCTTGTTCTCCTTCTTCTTCTTCCTCTTCTTCTTTCTCATTGTCACCATTGTCATCGACCTTAGACCGCTTGGTCCGACGGTAATCAGAATAATCATCAACCAGCATGTCTAAAACAGTTTCTGTTTCTTTAAGTTTGTTGGTGAAAGCAAGGAGTGCACCATCTTTACCTCTGATTTCACGAGCTAGCTTCTGTCTCGAATCCTGGAGATCCAGTATCTCCTGCAACTGCTGAACGGCTTCGAACAGCTGCGTCTGAAGCGAAGTGAACAAGGCGATCACTTCCTTGGTGGAAGCCGGTTGCGATTCGAGCGGCGGAGGAGGATTCGATTGGATCTCGGAGGAGAGGAAAGACGGGAAGGAGCCGCGGAAAGCGGAGAGCCACAGAGAGCGATTAAGGGAAACTTCGAAAAGCTTAGAGGTTAGAGACGCCATTTGGAGGAGAAGGGACTGAGCTCGGGGGAGAGGAGGGAGGAGCGACTGAAGGGTGGCGGATGTGACGGCCGAGGCGGAGACATTGGAAGAGAGATGGCGCTGCTGCGGCGGCGGTTGAGAAGCGGGGAGTTTGGAAGGGGTAGGGTTTTGAATCGAAGGTGAATTAGGGTTTGTAAGGCCTAATCTCGCTGGAGATTGAGCGATTTGGTGCTGAAGCATCGTCGATCCGGCGACCGATTTACTCAAAACCTTCAGATTCTGACTGAAACTAGCACTGATAATCTGAAAATCTGGTCGAATCCGAAAAGAAAGAGAACAGAAATCAAACCTCGGAACAGCGAGACGTTTTTCATCACGGTTTGATCTCCGACAAACTGCGTACACTGAGAATAGAAGAGGCCGATTTAGAAAGACATGCCGTTAAACTCTGTAAACCCGCACTAGTTAGTACGATAGAAAGAGCAAAAAACATGTTGTTAAACTAAAACATGCTCATATTGGATGATAAAACATTATGGACCAAAGAAGGACATATCCACCCTGAAGGCTGAAAAGCATAGTAAACATATAGATATGCATTTCAATTGAAAGAAGGAAAAACAACAGAGTTGCAAGCTCGAATTTCTTCACAATATATCTTAACTAGATACCAATACTTCTCATGAAAATTCATCAACTTATTGAGACATTATTTACATGGAAAACCGAAAATGCTAAAAGCACAGATATTAAATGGAAACTCTGCTGCTAGCAAGAACACAATCAAAACCTACAGAGAACTGCTCCGAGAAGAAGAACCATTAAAGGTATCATACTTTAAAGTCCATAAACTTCATAGATTAACTTTTAACCAATAGAGATACCCAATAAGCAGATTACGCGCTTCGCATTCAACTAACAAATACTACAAGCTGTATATGAGATATTTTTTATCAATCTAGAACAAAAGATTCAAAGCTGTAAGATTGAGAAACAAACCTGAGCAGCTCGTTGACTTCGTCCCGCCCCTGCTCTGCCTCTGGCCCTCTGCTGCAGCTCGTCGAAGTCCGCCTCCCTCGCTCGACGTCGACGATGCTCGCCGTCGCCGATTGAAGTTACTCAGTAGTCAGCCGAAATTTGGGATTTCGACGAGCTCTCGGGTAGTCGGGTTAGGGATTTTCGATTTGGTGACTGATCAGGGTGGGGGAGAAGGGAAGAACAGATCGATAATTAGTGGTGAAGGGGCTGGGCTGGGTTCGGCTGGGCCTGGGCAGGGCTGGGTTTGGGGTAGGGGCTGCCGGGCTGGGGCTGGGCTTGAGCCTAGATTTATTAGGTATTGGGTCGGGGTAGGAGTCGGATCACCCAAGGCAGTATCCTCCTCTGATCCGACCCAAACCCGAGAGTTCGGGTTCAGGTTAGGCTGCGGGTTTCGGGTCTGGGTTACACCCCTAAATATGGCTCAGTCTAGCCTTTGGCCGTTAAGTTAACAGAATATATCTACTAGATTCCATTACTTTTAGAGGAAGTGATGATTTATTAGTTTCGATTGTGTAATTTGCGAGAGGAAGCGGGGATTCATGAAATGGACAAGAGGATTGAATTTCAGTAATATAAGGTGTTCACGTTATTTATTTAAAATGAAAACACCTGCAACAACCGGTGGTATCTTCATGCAAACGAGAAGAAATCAATTTTCCCAATTTATTTAACTACCCATAACATCTATTGCTTTGTGATTATAGTAAGTTTTCCCTCAAACTTTCAATTTAGCTTAAAGCTTTGTTACAAACATCAATTTAACTTTAATTATTATTTTCGATTTCTACATAACTTCATATAATCATCGACTTAGTAGATTGCATTAATTTCTTAACATCTGTCAAAATTAACAACTCAATTTAATTACCATTACTACTAGTTTTTTTTTTAAATAACAACTCGACTTACAAGATTACATTAGTTTCTTAAAATTTCATCCTAAAATTTCCCTCCTAAATAGTCTATTATGGAAAATTTGTAATATGATGATTAAATCGTCACAATTACCGATTTAATTATCATAACTGCCAGTATTTTCTTAAAAAAATAATAACAAGACTTACAAGATTGCATTAGTTTCCTATAATTTCACCCTAAGTTTCTCATCCTAAACATTCTATTATGATATTTTTCTATTAAGATGATTCAATAATCACAATTACTAATTTAGTTACCATATTTTCAGTATGTTCGTAAAAAATTAACATCATCTATAATAATATTAATCTCCAATATATGATATAGCAATAGTTTCTTGAAATCATGTCCAAAATTGGTCATTATAAACATGCTTTTATAACGAGTTAACCATTTTTTTTTAATAATTCACCACAATCATCGATTTTATTACCATTACTTCGAGTATTGTCTAAAAACTTAACACTGTCTACACTAATTTAAATGAATAACTTTCAATATTGTATTAATATCTTGACATCTCATTCAAAATTGGTCATCCTAAACATGATACTATGACAACTTTGCAATTTTAAATTAATTCACCACAATTACTAATATCATTTACCATAATCGTCAGTATTTTCATAAAGTATGCAAACCAATGGGAGGGTAGGGTAGGCCAGTAGTGATGGTGGGGCAGTGAACGGTGGTGACGGGCAATGAATAGTAGCAGACAAGCAACAAACTACGGCAATGGGGCGATGAACAATAGCGATGGGCGGTGAACGATGGCGATGAGCGGTAAATGGTAGCGGGGAGGTGGCTAATGGTAGCGGAGAGGGAGCGAACTACAGCGATAGGGTGTTAACCAATGGAAACGGACGACAAATGATAACGAGGAAGTGGTGAACTACGACGATGGGGCGACGAATGGTAGTGGGGAGGCGGCGAACTATGACGATGGGCAGCGACGGATGACGAATGGTAGCGAAGAGGTGGCAAACTAAATTTATCCTCCGACTTAAAAGTTTGCATTACTTTCATGAAATTCCGTCCTAAATTTATCCTCCTAAATATTTTATTATGACATTTTTACCATTAAGATTATTAAATCACCACAATTACCAATTTAGTTACCATTACTGTCAATATTTTCCTGAAAAAAAATAAGACCATCTACATTATTGTTAATCTCTGTTTTAAAATATGTACATTAGTTCATGAATTTTCATCCTAAATGTATTCCCTTAAACATTCTTTTATGACATTTTTGTTATTAAGATGATTAAATTACCACAATTTCTGATTTAGTTAGCATTGTTGGCAGTATTTTATAAAAATAATAATAATACCATCTCCACTAATTACAATCTTTGACTTACAAGTTTGTATTAGTTTATTGACATCTCATTCAGAATTGATCCTTCTAAAAATATTTTTATGGTATTTTTTCATTAAGATGAGTTAAATCGTCACGATTATCAGTTTAATTTACCCAAATTTATCACCCTAAAAATTATATTGCAACATGTTTTAATTTTTTTTTATTAATTTTATAAAATCACTAATTTGAGTTACCAACTATAGTTTTTCAATAAATCTAATACCATCTATATAATTTTAAATCTACGTCTTACAAACTTACATTATATTCTTCAAACGTTATATCATAATTTGCAATATAAGTTTACTGGAAATATTATTACTAGTTTATGTTAATTTTATTTTTACTGGAAATATTTACTGGAAAATAAAGAAAGTAGAATATTTACTGGAAATATTATTACTATTTTATGTTAATTTTATTTTTTATGACAAACCTAGCCTGTAGAAATAAAAAGAAGCAAAAAGCTTAAACAACATAAAAAAACAAGTAAACAGAAGCAGTAAGAAGAATTAGGGGTAGAGGAGAAGAGTTTACCTGATCAAGACAGAGAACTGGCGATCGTCAACAAAAAACAGAGAAACAACAGAGCAAAAAATCTTTAGGACTCTACTTTGTGCTAGTATTTAACAGCTTGTTCACGTAATACAAACTCAGTTGATTACGTCATCTTTGTATCTTGAATACCTAACATCTGGTATCAGAGCCGCTGCTCTAAATTCATCAAGAGAAAGAGAAGTGTCTTAGCAAAGAAGAAAGCATGACAGATACAGGAAACTATGTTCAAAGCGCCATACCAAAATTTGATGATGATTATGAGCATGTCGATGGAAAATATCCTTCGCTCAAAGGAGTAATGGATGGTGATCGAACCAGGGTATGTGGAGCCTCCCACCAGAGAAGGCCTCACTAAAGCACGCAAGAAAGAGTTAGATGAGATAAGATTGAAAGAACTACCTTTTTCAATCAATTGACAAGGGTATATTAACAGTTGTGGGATTCAATGAAGATGAAGTACCAAGGTAATGAAAGGGTGAGGCGAGCATAACTTAAAATTCAGAGGAGAAGCTTTGAAACCCATAGGAGAAACCATAGCTAATTATTTCTCAAAAGTTACACTTGTGGCAAACGGCATGAGGAACTATTGTGAAGAGACGGCTGATGTGAAAGTGGTTGAGAAGATCTTGAGAAGCCTGACAGAGAAATTTATCCTTCTAGTATGCTCTATAGAGGAATCTAAGGATATCAATGCACTGAGTATAGATGAATTGCAAAGTTCCTTGCTACTGCATGAGCAAAAATTCAGGAAGATTGATATTGAAGAACAAGTGCTCAAGATCAATGATGAAAGAGGAGGAAGAAGTTGAGGATGTTTTTCCTTGAGAGGAAGAGGCCAAAACTAGAGAGCAACTATTAAGTGCTACAAATGCCATAGGTTTGGGCACTATCTGAGTGAATGTACAGAAAGGGAGAGCAACTTTACTGAATATGAAGAAGATGAGGAAGTGCTGCTCATGGCTCATATTGAAGAGCAATCTGAATCATGGAAGGGAGAATGGTATTTGGACTTCGGGTGTTCAAACCACATGTGTGGATATGCAGGTATGTTCCAAGAACTAGCTGAGAACTTTCTACACTCTGTCAAGTTGGAAAACAACAACAAATTAATTAAAGGTGTCTGGTAAAGGTACAGTGAAATTATTGATAGATGGAGTGACTCTAATATTTCAAGGAGTATATTATGTACCTGATTTGAGAAATAACTTGTTAAGCCTACGACAACTACAAGAAAAAGGTTTAACTGTGTTGTTTAAGGAATGTTTTTGCAAGATTTTTTATGAAGGAAGAGGAATGCTTCTGCAAACCAACATGAGTACAAACAAAATGTTTATACTGCATGCTAAACACTCAGGACAAGTCATGAAATCAGAAGAGAAGTGTCTACAGAAAACACAAGATGTAACATACATGTGGTACAGAAGGTTTGGGCACTTAGGATACAAAGGTCTAATGACACTCAAGACCAAGGATATGGTTCAAGGCTTACCAGAGCTGCAAGATTCACCCAAAATCTGCACTGACTGCTTCAAAGGAAAGCAGCAAAGAGATACCATGTCAAAACAAAGCACTTGGAGAGCAAGAGAAAGACTTGAACTTGTCCATGCAGACATTTGTGGTACAATCAGTCCAGAATCCAATGCTGGAAAAAGGTATGTGTTGTGTTTCATTGCTGACTATAGCAGGAAAGGATGGGCCTATTTACTAAAAGAGAAGTCAGAAGCCTTTGAACAGTTTAAGAAATTCAAGATCTTGACAGAAAATGAAACTGGCTTATATTTAAAATGCCTCAGAACAGATAGAGGAGGGGAATTCACCTCTTCTGAGTTCAATGAATTCTCTGAAAGAAATGGAATTAGGAGGCACTTAACTACTGCATATACACCTCAGCAAAATGGTATTGCTGAGAGAAAAAACAGAACCGTGATGAACATGGTGAGATCAATGCTCTTTGACAAAGATATGCCCAAGAAATTCTAGGCAGAATCAGTAAAATGGGCTTTCTACCTCCTAGATAGGTGTCCTACCTTTGCAGTTAGGGATCAGACACAACAAGAAGCTTGGTCAAGTATAAAACCATTTGTAGGGCATCTTAAAATCTTTGGATGCCTTGCACACGTTCATGTACCTGATGTTAAGAGAAGCAAGCTGGACAGCAAAAGTGATAGGTGTGTTTTTATTAGGGTTAGAGAAGAATCAAAAGGCTATAGATTCTTCAATCCCGTTACAACAAAGATAGTGGTTAGCAAAGATGTGGTGTTTGATGAGGAAAGCAAATGGAATTGGGAATCAGCTACAGCAGTAGAACAAGACATCACTGTCCTCAACCCTGAGCAAACTGATAGTGATCAGATCAGAGAGAATCAACCAGCAGAAATAGAAGAACCTCCTGCTACAGGTTCAAGGGAAGGAAGACCACAGAGGTTAAGAAGGCATCCTATTTGGATGCAAGATTATTCAACAAATGAAGAAATATCAGAAGAAGAAGAAGAAGAAGAAGAATAAGAAGTAGCAGATGAAGCCCTAATGGTCTCTGTTGGTGCCTTAGATCCTATTCTTTTTTAGGATGCTGTGAGAATGAAACATTGGAGAGAAGCCATGGACAGTGAAATTATTTCAATTGAAAAGAATAATACCTGGACCTTAGTTGAACTACCCACTGGCGCAAAAAGGATTAGAGTAAAATGGGTTTACAAGACTAAGTTGAATGAACATGGAAAGGTAGACAAATATAAAGCTAGATTGGTGGGAAAATGGTACAATCAACAACAAGGTATTGATTATATATACTGAGGTATTTGTACCGGTTTCCAGGCTAGACACGGTAAGGATGATTTTGGTATTAGCAGCAAAGAATGGATGAGTTATATCTCAACTAGATGTCAAGTCAGCCTTTTTGCATGGAGAGCTTAGTGAACTAGTCTTTGTTGATCAACCAAAGGGCTATGTAAAGAAGGGAAGGGAGTAACAGGTTTACAAGATTCACAAAGCTTTGTATGGTCTGAAACAGGCTCTTATGGCATGGTTTAGTAGATTGAAGCCTACTTCGTAAAGGAAGGTTTCAATCATTCTGACAGTGAACAAACATTGTTCACCAAGAAGACAAATGAAGGTAAAATCATCATAGTCAGTCTATATGTAGATTATTTGATCTTCACAGGGAATGATGAAGAAATGACCAAGCAATTAAAGACTTCTATGATGAAAGAGTTTGATATGACAGATATGGGGAGAATGCATAACTTTTTTGGAATAGAAGTGCTGCAAACAGAGAAAGGCATCACTATCTGTCAAAGAAAATATGCTGAAGAAGTATTGAACGGGTTCAATATGAATGATGCAAACTCTATCAAAAATCCAGTAGTCCCTGGAATTGCTATTAACAGAGATTTGGATGGAAGAACAGTCGATGAAAGTCAGTTTAAGCAACTGGTGGGAAGCCTAATGTACCTTACAGCCACTAGACCATATTTGATGTTTGTTGTGTGTCTACTTAGCAGGTTTATGGAACGACCAACACAAGGTCACTTACTGTTGGGTAAAAGGGTGCTGAGGTATCTAAAAGGCACTATGAATCATGGTATACATTACAAGAGAGAAGGAGGAGGATTAACTATTTACATAGACAGTGATTACGCAGGGGATCCCATTGACAGAAAGTCCACAAGTGGTTATGTAATCATGCTCAGTTCTGGAGCAGTTTCATGGAGCTCCAAAAAGCAACCTATGGTGACTTTATCTACTGCAGAGGCAAAGTTTGTGGCAGTAGCCCTTTGCGCTTGTCAAGTTATTTGGGTGAAAAGGATCATGGAAGAACTCGGATCAATAGTTTCAGGCAATGTGAAGATCATGTGTGATAATTCCTCCACCATTAAGTTGTCAAAGAATCCAGTGATGCATGGATGAAGTAAGCATATAGATGTGAGGTACCATTTCTTGAGAAACCTCACAAAGGAAGGTGTCATAAATCTAGATTATTGTTATAGCAACAATCAGATAGCAGATCTGATGACAAAAGCTTTAAAGTTGGATGTCATTCTGAACCTTAGGTAGATGCTTGGAGTTGGATCGATTGATGAAGTAAACTAGCAGTTCAGTGCAACTAGTTTAAGAGAGGGAATGTAGGATTTAAGTGTTTAAGTTTAAGTAGTACACTTGTATTCAAGAGTACATCAGTTACAGTAGGTTTCTATTAAGCTAAGGTTTCTGTTTTCTGGTCTACTTGTTGTGCAAGTCTTATGGTGTTTGTTAATCTTTAGGACTCTACTTTGTACTAGTATTAGTAGATTGTTTCTCGTAATACAAACTTAGTTGATTGGGTCATTCTTGAGTCTTGAATATCTAACAAAACTCATAGAGGAACCACGACACTTAGACTTAGATCACCAAGCAACCAAAATCAGTTTGGAAGTTTAAAATAACTATATCTAGCTTACTCGCTCCGGGATAGAATTAGATAGATATAGTTAAACTTTCAGTTACCCCATTGACCATTTGGGACGTTAGTTCATCGTTAAAGATTTTAAGATAATTACAGTAGTGTCAGAGAAAAAAATGTAGCCTAGGGTTTCTATTTTTTCTCTGCATCATATACCACCACCGTCAGATTTTTTGATCTTCCAGGCGTGCTCTTCCGGCCGCTCTGGATTTGTTGCTACTGCGGAAGGATCTTCATTATGTTGTAGCCAATTTGCTCAACTCAGGGGCCTAGCCAATCGCACCTGGGCTACACTACCATCGCGAGTTCTTGAATCTGTAACCGTCACTGCCGGACACTTCGGGCCGCTTTCATTGTCGTCCCTGTTGTTGACCGGTGCCTGGATCATTGGGCTCAGTCAGCGAGCCTCCCCTACCTTGCGATCGATTGTAGGATGGAGGGGTGGCCTGGTGCTGTTTGAAATCAAACCACCATCGAGGATGGCTCTGAGGCCGGGCTATGTCAAGTGGGTAGGGCTGCAAGGGTCTGTTTCGTTCCTGGTGGGACTCTTCTCGGTAGAAGGAGGGAGTCTAGCATCTGCTCAGTTGAGAGGAAGGACGTATGTAAAGGTTGGTTTGTCAGAGGAGGTGGAGATAGAGGCAGTAGGGTATGGAGAAGGAACAAATGGTGGAGGCAGAAGGGGTTGTTCGCGCATTAGTGAATGCTAATCAGGGACACTTTCTATTGGTTTGTTTATCGAGGAGCCCGCAAAACCCGAGGAAGGTATGGCAGAGAGGAGCGATGCTGGCTCTTCCTGTCTGGTCCAATGATTTGCAACCATCCGAGTTGGATTCGAGCCTCCCTGCCTACATATTTCTGTCAATTGGCTCGGGCACATTCATTGATGAGTTGGGTAAGGATGGTTCTTTTGGAATCTTGGCCACTACCTTCTTTTGTTCTTCTAGGTATTATCACAGGATACAGGTCTTTTGTAGTTGCTAACATGCAGCTCGCTTGGTGGAGGTGATCGGTGACCAGGCACGTCACGAGGAATGTTGTGGGGAGATACTTGCTTCAAGGCATATGTCTTATTGAAGAATAGATGTTTGGTTGGACACCATTCTGGTTTATTATCTTTTCTCAACTTTAATTTTGTTCTTTGGTGTGTCTTCTGTCGGATGTTACTTTATTCTACTTTGTTTATTTGCTTGGCCACTTAATCTTAAATTATTTGACAAATAAGATTCATATTGCTCACCATGGGTTAGAGCGTAGTTTTAGTTTGTTCAGGTCTTGTACCTGCTTTAGCTATTTTTCTCACCTTAACGCCGATTGATATCGAATGAAGCATTCATTTTAAAAAAAAAAAAGAAAAGAATTAGATAGATTCTAAATACTGATTTGTAGCGATACAAAACTTACGAAAAATCACAATAATAGCATAGAGATTAATGGAGAAATAATTTTATAATTCTAAATTTTAAATTGCACTGCAATTCTAAAAAAGAAAAGAACAAACCGTACAAATACATGTACACAAAAAATATATGTTTTACATGAAAGTAATTATTAGGATTAATAAAACAATATTATTATCATGCAGATAAAGTAGGGGACTTGCAATTTTAAAATTGTTACGTTTCTATTTAATTGTTAGGATTAATAAAACAGTTAATCCGCGCATCTAACTTCAGTTTGTACTTTAGTTCATTGTTACTGATTTGTTTTGTAATGAGTTATCATTAATAAAATAGGTCATTTTTGTTCAAAAAAAAAAAACTTCAGTTTGCCCTTCCAGTTTTGGTAAACTTGCAATTACCTTCAGTATGATGAAAATCTTCAAATATCCCCTTTAGTTTCTTCTATGTCGTGAATCGGACAAGACAAATAAATTTTATGTCTGACTTACCCTCAAGTGTAAGGATCGTTCTGTAGTAGAGTAGAGAGTATGGGTCGATCCCACGAAGATAAAGAGTGAAGTGTGTGAGTATGCTTTCTAATCTAGAACTAGGTTGAACAATAGAATAAAGAGATTAGAACGATAACACTAAACACAAAGTGAATATGCAAGATGTGAAATTACAACTAAATGCAATTCTAGAACTAAATGCTAACTAAAGACACTATGAGAATAAAAATCTAGTTGGTTCACCAAACAAATCCTCCTTAGACCTAAGTTATATGATTTGGATTAAGACAAGATTATGAGGGGGGAAGTGCAAGATAAGTCCTATATGTTTCAAGTTTCTAACGTTTCAGTCCTATATAATTATGAGTTAACAATTGAGTTCTAAATGTTAATATTCGTACCTCATTTCAGTCCTAAACTAACAGAAAGTGACAACTGGCTAACGGATCCAAATGTGCCACAATGGCAAGTAGTAACCTGATGGAATTAAACTTCACAACAGGAGAGAAGGTATCTTTGAAATCAATACCTTCTTTCTGTGTGAATCCCTTGGCCACCAATCGGGCCTTATATCTTTCGATACTTCC
>JBBYHH010000006.1:308845-324189 GCA_038382905.1 Daphne laureola | reverse complement strand
ACTATTATAAATTTATTTAGATATCATGGTTACTTGAAATACAAATAATTTATTAGTTGATCATGACGAGGTATAGATTATTAATTTCATGAGTGTAAGATGGTCCCGTCCAAATCGCGATATGTTTTCTACAACTAACGATTTTCGTAATTCACACATTACGCCTTTAAGCCGAGTTATATCAAAGTTATTAGATGTGAAATCTGAAATTAATTACTTCCGTCATCCTGTGATTGGTGCGTTCAACATTTAATTTATGAGTTTAATTATTTTTTCAACGTTTTAAGTGAATAATGAAAAATGAGAGTAATACAAGACCAAATTTTGTGAGGGGTGAAGTATATATATGTTTTGCTGAGAGTAATTTATTTTTGTAATTGTTTCTTAAGTTGACATAGTATTATATATTTATGCTTATTCGCACCTACTCTAACAATAAAAAGGATACAATAATTGTTTCCCCTTATAATTTTCATTTGAAAATTATGTTTGGTCGTGGTACTATGTATTTCCCTGAGATGAGACAATGAAGCAATGGTCAAGTGGAGTGGTGTATTATAAAAATAAATAGTACTCCAAATCCATACCTGAATCTGGGGGGATGAAATGTGTTTCCCACGTTTTCCCTTTAATTTCCATACTTCATATTCCTCATTATAATTTATTACTATTATTAATTAATCTTTTTAAATTTTATCAGGATAAATAAAATTGGGATAGAAGATTTACTCTCAATGTAAACGAGTCGAGTCGAGCTCGAACATCACTAGTTTGAGCTCGAGTTCGAGTTCGAGTTCGTTCGAGTAGAGCTCGGAAAAAAAAAGGCTCGAGCTCGGCTCGAATGTTCATGAGCTCGAAAAATTTAAGTATTTAATTAATTAAAATAAAAAAAATAAGGATTAAGTTGTAAATTATCTCAAAACCGTCCTCTATCTTGGGTTCGTGACTCGTGAAGCTCGGCTCGTTTAACCTGGTTTTACTGTTCGAGCTCGAACTGACTCGTGAATGACTCGATTCATTTTATACTCCTAACTCGAATTGTCTCGTGAGCTGGTTCGAGCCGAACCTTAAAGGTTCGAGTTCGGCTCGTTTTACTACTCGAATCAAAATTTCAGATTGAGCTCGGGTTCGTGGCTCGTGTAGCTCGACTCGTTTAATGTGGTTCGAGCTCGAGCTTGAATCGACTCGCGAACGGCTCGGTTCGTTGTACAACCCTAGATGGAATCAATTAAATACAGTACTAGGTAGTGATTATTAAATCGCCACCCAATTACCTTTCTGCCATGTAAAGTTGTATAAATGGTAAGCATAATACTGGGAAGCCCACTGAGTTTTATCTGCAAATCCTCCATCTAGATCTCTCTCTATAATTTAAACTAGATTCGTTTTATATATATCATGACATTGTTAATTATTCAATAAAATAAAAGAAAAACTTTGAGGGATGTGAATTAAAAATAATCAAGGGGAACAAAACAAATTAGTGATTTAAATAAGTTTAGTGGTGGTCTGGTCTGTTTAATTAATCCATAATATAAGATCGAAAATTACTCATGGTAGTGATAGTGGTAGTGGAAGTGTTGGGGGGAGATGAGAAGCATGCAGAAGCAGATGGTGATGATATGGAGGTAGGTAGCTATCTAGAAGATGGTGATGATTTGGGTAGCTGGGGGCAAGAGGGACAAAGCAAGCATGGCCAGGGCAGCCTTGTGTTTCATTTCATCCTTGGAATTTGGAATCCACCCTAAATGGAGTACTACTATTAGGAGTATAAGCTTTTTGAATAACAATTTTTTTCCCAGTTTTACTAATGGAGCATTAATGGGTTTACTCTGTGGATAATTTTTTCTCCATACAAAAGATTCGAGCGGGACATTTTGTTTAAAGGAAATAAATTCCTTATCACTCAATCTCGACAACAACAAACGTTAACTTGGAATACATGCTTTAATTGGCTTACTCTTTTTTTCTTACAAATGCCATTGCCATCAACTTAATTGGTTACTTTTCACTATCCCTAGCTATAAATGCACGATTCTACGTACTCTATATGCTAAAGTTGTCTCATTGGCTTTAGCTAGTTAGGTTTAGGGTTCTAAATTTATTTGCTCTTTAAACGAATACTAGCTCCGAAACATTTTAAAAAATTTAGTTAATAATTACTAGTATTTAATTTATAAATTTAATTTGTTTCAATATTTCTAAGTACATGTGAATATTTTGTATGCAATTTGATGTTGCTAATTTACAAACATATATTTTTTTATATAAAAAAATACTAATATATAATAATGTAAATAAAATGAAATTAACTTGGTATTAAAAAATTTATTGTTTTAAGAACTTTGGGATGGGTGAGTAATTAACTAGGTTATTAGATAAATTAATGGTATTGGGAAGAGCATCTTCAGACACAAGATTATGACCCGCCGAATTTTTTTGGATTGGCAGTCGTTATGTGATTCATCTGGACAAAGAGAAACAGTGTTCTGCATGAGTACAAATGTGGTCATCCCCTTACAATAGCCTATAAGGTCGAGGCACGACTGAGCGCTTGAGTAACAGTTCGAACAGGTCCCACAGAGCTGTGTGGTACGGATTCCATCACGTTGGTTTCTCCCTCAGAGGCGGGCCACATTCAGAGTGCTAACGCGAGACACCAACGAGGAAGTACTGCAAACTATCTCCGAGTCATTTGATTATGCAGGGGCCGACCCGACCTTCTTAGAAGCTCGAGCAGTGCATGCTGGATTAGAAGTGGCACAACGTCAAGGGTGGCAACGTGTGATTGACTGATGATATAAGATTTTTAGTTTTCGATTTTGATGATTGTGTGGTAGTATTCTCACCTAGAAAGTCAAAATCTGTTCTCATACTTTAGCAGAACGTGCTTTTGATCAGGTCGAAAAGATGGTGTGGTTAGATCCCAAGTCTGTTTGGCTTTTGGATGTAGTCATTATTGATCATTAATACAATTGAACGATTTCTTAAAAAAAAAAAACGGATTAATGGTATTTTAATTTGAACAAAGATATCAATGTTTAATAATCCTAAGCATAAAGAAATGGGTGATTTGCTGGCACTGATAAAGCATCTAAAGAGTAAACCGATTGTACTAAGTAGATATTAACTATAATCTCTCGACCTGCTCAACCGATACCAGTAATTAATAATTCGCACACATGCAAGTCCTCTGGCAACTCAGATAACAACGTCTACTCATTAAGACTGTCTAAACACATCTCAATAATAATAATAATAAGAAGAAATTGCTAGGATTAGTCATTTTTCATTTAAAATTTGTCATGCGTTCATTTTAATAGACTTACTTAATTATGAGTTTACAAAATCAATACATTACAAATCTTTCATAGACTTACTTAATTATGAGTTTACAAAATCAATACATTACAAATTTTAAATGAAAGAGTGCTCAATAAGTAACTATCCAAAGTGACCATTGCAAGCATTCTCTTAACAAATATTCCTTAATTACGTCTATATATTGAAATAAGCTACATATAACTTTCATGATTTAATCTATAAATTCTTTATTTAACATTTTAACATTTAATTAAGTGCAATAATTTGTATACAACTGATAAATGGGTACGTAGTTGTAGTTTCTAAATATATTTCTTAAAAAATATATATATATATTTTAGGAAGGGGGGAGCACAACACCCTATATTTCATTGATATAAAAGTCCAACAACACTTACAAAAGATATCTAAGGCTTTACACAAAATAGCAAACCCATGTATAAAAGAAATAAGAGAATAAAAGCCTGAACCGTGGCTTAACAACATAATCAGGGGGAATACGACATACTAGATTAAAACAAATTCTCGAATAAACAAGCATTCCTCTTTTGCACGAGCGAGATGCTAGCAACAATAATCTCTACAGGTTGAGCTTCCTTCCGCGCAAAAAACCTGAAGTTTCTTTCAACCCAAAGAGAATAGATAATAACAGCAAATAGACTACGTCTCAAAGTAGATTTCAGAGACTTACCTCTTGCTACCCTTGTCAACCACCTACTAGCCTGACCCAAAGCAACGGGTAGGGAGGAAAGTTTAACTACAACCAGAGTTTCCAGGAGTACTTTCGAAGAATAAGGACATCTAAAAAACAGATGGTACCTTGATTCGAAAGCAACCCCGCACACAACCTCCAAGTACAATCAATATCTTGCTTCCAAGAAGCTACTATTTCACAAGTAGGCAAACGGTTCAAAAATGTAAACGAACAGATCGATCATTGATGCTTTAGGGACATGCCGAGGTCCCTAAACCAACTTCTTCCAATAGACAGGTGAACATTGTCCCAAACAGGACAAGTAATTAAGCCTTGGCAGTTTTGAATTTACCATTGATCACATAAGCATCAGAAGCAGATATCATGAAAAGTATCCCTAGCCCGAAGCATAGCCTTCCAAATATATTTCTTAAGAATTTTCCAAATAATTTTTTTAATTAAAATTTGAGTTAAATACAAATTTAAAAATCAATTCTTGTTTTTAAGAAGGGAGGGAGTATAATTCCAGGGGAATTAGAATAGTTAATTTCCAGCCCTAAACCGAGCAAGGCATTTGAAATGGATAGTATATATGGCACACACGCACGCACTCAAGATCATGGAAACAAGAAAATGCACGGCTAGTTATAGTCTGTCGATATTATATTATAACCGCATTTATTTTATATGGATATTGTTAACATATTGCATGTTTTGATGTTTAATATTTGACTAAAATATATAACAAGTACATAAAATGAAAAAAAAAAGGTATTTAAAAAAAAAAAAAAAAAAAGATTTCTAATCATAATATACGTAAGAGAATAATCATAAGATTAAATATTGTAATGTAGTGTGAATAGTAGGGCAGGGGAATTTGGGTGCGTGGCGGCCCCATGCTCCGGTCCGGTGTGAGCAGACGGACCAGCCGGCCGGACACATCCGTGTGTGTATTAGTATGATGAGTGGACTGGCGTGACCCTTTCGTCCCCGCCCCACCTTTTGCAATTTTAAAAATAATCTTTTTAAATTTTTATCAAGAAGATTTAGTTAAAAAAAAAATCTTTATAAAAAATATCTAATTTTTTATGTTAGAATATTAAAGAAAATAAATCATATATTAAATGTTGAAAAACAAATGTATGATGTTTGGTGGTGGGAGGGAGTATATATGTATAAAAGAAGTGGCATTTTGCAAGTTTTTCCTGGTTTGTGTTTGAACGCCAGCTGCATGCCCAGCAAAACCAAATTGCTTTTTGCAGTATGCCTTGCCTTCCACCTCCTTTCTTGTAATCATAAAGCTAGGTAGGTTCTTAGGAAGGAATATTACTTTACATGATGCGCAAATGCAAATATGCAGTGCAATGCAACAGTAGAAACGCAAACGTAGGCAAGATTTTTAATTTCACAACGAAATGATGGGAAAGTAATCATGTTTGTTTCCCTTGAGATATTATATAATACAATACATGCTGGTGAGGAAGAAGCAAATAATTTGTTAAGAGTAATTGGATGCACATGAGTTTTGCCATGCATGCCTTTCTTGTCTCTCTCAACATAATAATTATTAACAAGTGTACGTCTGGTTTGTTGTTTGTGAGATGAGATCTGATAGACAAAAGGGGTCTTGGAATGACATGAGAAGATGAGAGCCAGCTTTTTTGGATGGTTGAGGGGTTTATATTTGATTTGGGCTTTTGTTGAGCTTTTGCCTAATGTTTTGCCTATCCATCTTGCTCTTAACGTACTTCATACTAGTATTTCATTTCTTCTTTCATGAATTGGCTCGGATCCTGGTATGGTGGTTTGCTTTTTGTTCTTTGATGTTTTCCCCTCAACTGTGAATTTGGTTCTTCATATTCTACCTAGTACCTCCGCAGGGATCCGACGTTATTAAGCATGTATGATACAACTTGGATGGTGGTTGGTTGTCTCTGTTCTTCTGATTGAGGATGCTGAGATTGTATGAAGCTAATTGGTTAGGTGGTAGGATTTCAGAATCCAATTTTATGGCATACGTTGAGCTTTACAATGCTATTGCGATCCTTTATCCTTAGGTGTTTTCTTCGTGTTTATGTTTTATTTTACACTTTTTCCATGATTTTTGTTTTTTGGTTGATTTGCTCTCTAAGTGCCCTCTTGCTCACTATTGTTTAGAGTTTTGAGACTATTTCTTGAGGGCTTTATCCATTTAGTCTAGTTTTATTGCTGACCGATTTTGAATGAATTATCGTTCGCTTAAAAAAAAAAAAAAAAACCACTAATTTTCCAGCTGGTTTAAACTTAGACCTGAGTTGATAGGAAATTTTGAATTCAATAACTACAAGACAATAATATACGTACTTATTAACGTGTCTACAAGTTACAGTTACAGGCAACCAAACATCGATATTTGTATTCTTTTTATTCGGCCTTTTCAACCAAAACAGTAACAAAATATTTGAATAATGTGATTCTACATAGTATGCCCTAATTCTAAGATTTCTAAAATTAGTGTAGAAATATTCACACATCACTGACCTAAGATCAAATATTTGATGTAGTCATTTTCCGCCCACGTTTTCCTGTTGTGTCAGTCATGCATTGAAGAAACACTTAAACTTGATTGGTAAAAGAAATCCAGGTCCTCGTTGGACTGATTTACATTAAAATGGAAGAATTTGAACTGAGTGAGAAATAAAGCAAACCCTACCTTATACTACTACTACTACTAATACTCTGAATAAGTGAAGTGATAATACTAGTAACGCTCCATTGGATTGGATCTCATCAACCTTGTGACAGTAAGCACAAATTCACCTTTGACACAACATTTCAGTCACACAGATGGGAAATATTTGTTCAGATTGAAGGGCAAGGAATAGAATTCTTCGCTCCTCGCATCGCCTTTGAACGACCTGAACTTGTTCCACCAGTTCTTGCCGCGGTCCTTCTTCACCGTGCTGTCCTTTCGGTGTAATGTGTTATCCAGGAAGTAAGCCACAACTCCCGCCACAAAGGCTTCAGATTGGAACGGAACGTTCACGATATCATTGAACTGTTTAGTAGTAGTACCAAAATGAAAGGAGTGCAATTTAGGACCAAACGGGTTTCTATAATGTACATGACTTAGCACAAGGGAAGAGGTAAGTGCATGTTACCCATCTAGCTCCAGTATGGACAGGCCCGTAACCGTTGATTACAGTGTACTCGTTGAAGTACTGTGGAACCGATAACCCGATGAAAACCGAGAAACCCAGAATGAACTTGGTACGGAAACTGTTAAGGTTGCAGAATTGAAGAAAACTGAGACCTCCAGCACCTGTACGTGTTCAATGGTGATGCAAAAGCAAATGTTATTATCTGAGGCTACTTGTCACAAAAATCAAAAGAAAGCAGTTGCTACTTGATTAGTGATAATCCACCACACATCAAAACAATAAACAAAATGTAAGTAGCGATCAAAATCGGAAGCATACACACCAACATAGGCGAAGAAAAGGCAATACAGTGCAGCAATGATGGGAGCCGGAATGGATGCAAAGACTGCTCCAAATTTTCCTGTGATTAGATCAGTACAGAAAAAAAAAATTATTAGAAAAGGCGGGGTACTAGTTCATCGATTAACAAAACTAGTTCATCGATTAACAAAACTAGTTCATCGATGAACAAAAAGGAGGAGGAGAAGATATGAGGTTTGTTACCAAGAATGGAGAAGAAAATCATGAATCCAGCTGAAATTTGGACAACCCTTCGGCTGCCAACTCGTGTCAACGCCAACAAACCAGCATTCTCTCTGCGCAGAACATAAAAGTCAATTTAAGAATATTGCATCAAGATGTGATTGGCAGGTAGAAGCATGGTCTTCCTTCTTTTAACCACATAAAACAAAAAACAAAAAGATATGCTGAATTCTACAAGCTCTCTTACACTGATACAGAGGATCCATTGACAGTTCCAAACAACCCTGAAAGCAAAATAGCCACCCCCTGCAGCAACATAGTAGAATGAACATGATGAAGAAACGATTTCAACCAATGGCGCTTTGAAAGACAGCAAAGAAAGGAATACTATGAGCCTAGTGATGTGCAACTCATAAGAATCCATTATCCATAGTAAGTACCAGAGACATTTACGGAGTATTATACTATGAGCCTAGCAATGTGCAAGTAGAAAAGATCAGGCACATGGCACTACCAGTAGATCAAAACTGCTCACTACTACTTTTTCATATTAGAAACGGACAAGCCTCCTTACCTGCCAACCAACACCACGGCTTAGAATAGATGGTGGCATGGGAGTGGCACTTGCATACCTTGACACAGATATAAAAGCTCCAGTGGACTGCAGGTTCAGAAGAAAACAGTAAGAACAGAAAATTCTACTAGCAAGCAATGTGAAATGAGATTAACAAAAATGATCTGCAGAATGGGCCATTCAGTTGATTTTATACTATTCAGCGAAGTAAGACAAATGAACAAATAGAACATACCTCTACAAGAGCTACGAAAGATGCCATCATCATAGCAAAGGCTTCACCTGCATCAAATGATGGAGCTCCCCATTGAAAAGGATACGGAACTCTAATCCTGCAAACATGTTGTCATAAAGAACATTGTAACTCTACCATGTTCAGGACTAATTACTGCACTAATTTCTTTAGAACTTGAGCCTTTCCATAAAAAGTATTCTGAAACTACCCATCAACCTTTTCAGCAGCTATATTAAAATCCTATACTCACATGAGACCCGCCCAACACATGCTTTACCATGAACCATTTGATTGTTCACACTAGATTAGAGAGGTTTCATATACAAGTGCTTCTACCTCTATCAAACAAAATCTTATTCCACTACGACACATGATTGCAATCTGGAGAAAACGGGGGTGCAGCTAAAATATTATGTTTTTTCATCTTTTAATAGAGATACTGTAGTGTTAATGACCACAGCATGCCAGATCACAAGCGAAGACCTCCCAAGAAAGACTGACGAACAAATGAAGAAGCTCGGAAAGAAGATGTTGGATGAGTGTACCACGGAGCAGCATCTATAAGACCAGCACGATCAGTGCGACAGTTGAATTGTGTTTTTGGTGGTCTACCGTCATAAGCTCCACCAACAGTCAGCAAGTGAGCATAAATCCAAACAATCACCACCGAGAAAATGACAGCAAAACGGTCAAAAAGATGCTTTCCTGAATGTAGGATATGTGGCATGTACTGTAAAAGGATAACCAACAAGCAGTCATTGATCATATACAACACCTAATTACTTCAGTGGAAGGTATGATACAAAAAACAAAATTCGGAACCCCCATTACTGTTTTACTAGAATTTCTCATAGTCCCTTCTCCTATTAACAAGATCTAGTGATTTACTAGAAAAATCCAACCTTGCAACTAAAATCAGGATGCTTAATACAACCTCAACCTCATTCTGGTTGCCCCTTTTCTACAAAGAATTTGTCCCAACACAAGGGGCTCATTTATGCTTATACACATGTTCTCCCTCTTTCCCAATGTTCGTTATAATACCAAATCCTCTTTAGCTGTAATTTTGTGATTAAAGAGCAGTATGAAGGGAAAAGTTTGTTAAAACATACTTTCTTGGCATAACAACCTTAATCTCTAAAAAAATTAAAAAGGGACAACCAGGGTGGGACAGAGGGACTACTAATAGATAAGCACAAGAACAGAACTGCAGATCACGTACCGGATGCAATTACCTGTGAAACAAATACCAAAATGAGCAATTCTGGCAGCCCAATTTCCACACATTTGGCAACCTATATATCAAACATGAATTAACATACTTCATTCATAACTTAATACTGAAATATTTCCAATCCCACTGCTATGCCTAACTTACCCCTGGAAATCCCAGTTCATAGAGGCCAAAACCAACCAAAGACACCAGTGGAACAACAGAAAGTGGACTCAAAAACCTGAAAGTGCAAATATTAAATGGAGTAAACAACTTAAGGATAACAACATTCACATTCAGATATCAAGCTTGCTAATCCTGGATTGCTTATGAGCTCCATTTCAGTTTATGGAGAAGGAAAAAAAAAACACAGAAACAGACAAACACATTCAGAAAAATACCTTGCAACATTTCGCCAAAGGCCACTGAAGCCCAGAACAATCTGAAGAGTTGAGGCAACAATCAAAGAACCTTGTATGGCCCTCATTGTTCTCTTAAATCTCTGATAAAAAGAATGCAACATAACAATGGGACAGTTAACGTCAATGTCATTAACAAGATCATCCATTAAACCACTTGCAAATCTTACTTGATACAGTGAAACCACACGTGCAAACTAATGTAAGATCATATACCTCATCAGGGTCTGTGGTATTGCTAAAGCGACCAGCGAGTATAATCGAAATCGTGGTTGGTACAAAGGCATATGATCCTCCAATCACAGCAGGTAGTCTAGTACCAAACATAGTCTGGAGCAGTGTGTTCACACCAGCAACAAAGAGCAAAGTCTGGATCACCTTGGCCTTTTCATCCTACAAAGGTAAGCAAAAAGTTGGCAAATTTATCTATTGGATAACAATGTCACCAAGACATAAAATTGTATTGATGAGTAGTATTTTTCCAAAGGGCTTACATTTCCTCCTCCCATCTGAGGAACAAGGGCAGTCGGAATGAGAACTGTTGTGCCAAGCATCACAAGATAATGCTGAAATCCCAGTAGGATAGCCTCGGCTGCATTCGGCCACCGACCAATTCCAAAATATTAAATTCAGTAACCAACATTCCAAACTTCAGGAAAAATAAGAGATGAGACACAATTCATTATTTGGAAACATAAATTTGCGCCTTGATGGTTAGTAAAGCATGCAGGCGGTTTGAGAAACTTCCCTAAATTAATCCAGAAGAACCTGAACATATGCAATTATGCCCTAACTGTGATGAAGGTCCCTATGTGGAACCACTCTTTGAAGTTTGAGCACGTAATGAGGTCAAAAAAGAAAGGAAGTGGGAAATACAGCCCGGGGGGGGGGGGGGGTTGAGAAAATACCAAGAGGAAGAGGCCCGCATGGTAGCTGAAATTCAGAGAGAGATCAGATCAGTTTCTCCTGACCAATGCCGTACATTTTGGTTGAATAGCCGTCAACAAAAATCAGTATCAGACACCAGTTCACAGAAAAGCACCCAAAAGGAAAGAGAAACATGACCAGCAAAATGGTGTTAGTACTGGAAGGAATCAAGGAGCAGCTGAGAGAAGTGGTTATGCATTCACTTCTGTCCGGCCCCTGATGAAATTAAGAGTATTAAATGAGGAGGGAACAAAAAGCTTCAATTTTTCACGGTAATATTCCTCCACTTTGCATAAGGGCATCTCTCACAAAGGAAAGAGAGACCTAAAAAGCTACTTTAGGAACAAAACACAGCATCTTCATCACTAAGTAAGGTCAAAAACCACACCAGTAATATTCCCAACTGGATTCAGAAGAATCACACTGAACCCACGAGAGATCTACGTGAAGATACCTTCAAGTGCTCGAGATACACAGAGAAAAAAGGTATGTTATCCATTCGGAACCAGCAAGAAATTCACCATAAAATCTACCTCCAGTACTCAAAAGGGGAGGTAGGAGATGAGATAGTCATAAAAGAGAGTGGATTTGATTATACTCACGCCATGGAGGCGGACTTGTGATGCAGTAACTGATGTTTGGAAGCTGCTCCTTAACCGGGTGTGGCTGCGGCTCATCTACTTTTCCTCCTCCACCTCCACCTCCACCGCCACCTCCTGCCATGATTTCTGCTCTCTGCTCGCTGAAAAACCAAGATTACAACTTTCAGGTGCCAGCCGAAGTACTTCTATAAAGGAAAGATTTTTAAGAAGCAGAAAAGTAACCAGATCCCAGAATCGGAAAACAGCGACCAAAAACGAGTTGAAACAGAAGAGAAACACTCACAGTCAGAGAGGAAGAGTGACTAGCTTAAACAGAGAAAAGTGAGGTGAGCGATCGTAGTAGTTGAGCTTTGTGCAATAATGGGACAAGAGATATATTATCATTTATCACTGTAACTTAATACAGGTTTCATAATTGCAGCACACAGCTGAGAGGAAAAGGAGCTTTTTTGACAAGGTTCAAAACATGAAGTAAAGTGAGAGAAAGGGTAAAGAAAACATTAAAGTCAACAACAATAAATCACCTAACCCCACAAAAACACCTTCACACCGTATGCAGCTGAAAGTGAAGATAAACAAAACACAGTTGTTTTCTGCAGCAAAGAAGGGAAAAGAGGAGAGAAAATATGAGTTTGAAAGAGAAAAGGTAGAGCTCTCACTCTGATATGCTCGTTTCTCTACTTACTCTCTCTCTCTAGACTACAATGCTGTTGATAGTATTTCTTTTCTCCAGCTATCTTCTGACCCTTTTCCAATGAAGAAAATCAAAACTAACATTCTTGTACGCTATCGGTTTGCTAATTACATGCTGATTACTGGTACTGCTGTGAGAGAGAAAGAGACTAATAAACATCCTAATTTATTACGGAGTATCTTATTATACATTGCTTTGTTCAACATAACATTATCAATTTAGACAAGCTAATGATAATAAACCAAAAAGACAACCACAATTTGCATGTGTTTAAAGCCACACGATACGGAAGGGTAGTATTGGAAGATGAGAAATTAAAGATGAGTCGGTGGAATATTATTGGGGTGCCCAAAACAAAGAAAGAACCAGAAGAAGATGAGGAGGACGGTCGAAGCGACAAAATCCTCCCTTTGTCGTGTTTTTTTCCCCTTCTCTTTTCTTTCACTTTAACACTAAACTAATGGATCGTATATTTTCCTCAGATACAGGCTGGCTGGCGGAGATTGGGCAAGTGTCATCGTCAACCCTCCATTACTGGCTACTGAAACATCCGAAAATTGAGCAATTTCAATGGGTGAAGGGCCAGACACTAGGCTCCAGCCGCCTCTTCGTCGTCATCACCGTCGTCGCCTACCTCACCCTCACCTTTATCCTCCGCCGCTCCCGCCTCTTTCTCCCACCGCGCCTCCTCAAACCCTTCACCGCCCTCCACTCCCTTACCCTCGCATTCATCTCACTCCTCATGGCCCTCGGCTGCTCTCTCTCCCTCGCATCCCAACCGCCGCCTCGCCTCCGCCACGCCGTCTGCTTCCCTCCAGCCACATCGCCCTCTGGCCCCCTCTTCTTCTGGGCCTACATCTTCTACCTTTCCAAGATCCTTGAGTTTCTCGACACCCTCTTCATCGTCCTCTCCAATTCCGCCCGACGCCTCACTTTCCTCCACGTCTACCACCACGCCACGGTGCTCCTCATGTCCTACATCTGGCTCCAGACGTCGCAGTCGTTGTTCCCGGTGGCCCTAGTCACCAACGCCACTGTGCACGTACTGATGTACACCTACTACCTATTGTGTGCAGTGGGTATACGGCCCAGATGGAAGAGATTTGTTACAAACTGTCAGATCCTTCAATTCATTTTCAGTTTCCTCGTCTCCATTTTAATGCTTTATTATCACTTTAACTCATCGGGTTGCTCTGGGATCTGGGGTTGGTGCTTTAACGCTATCTTCAATCTCTCACTTCTCACTCTCTTCCTTAATTTCCACTCCAAGAGCTATGCATCTGGGACTGGCACAAACAAGATTCGAATGGATAAGAAGAAGGTCATCTAAGAAGAACTGAAGAAGAAAGGAAAGCAAAAATGTAAACATCTAAATTTCGGCTACTGAAACAACAAGGAAATTTTGTTTAGTGGTGGGAAATTATTTTTTCCCTTCAATCTTTTACTTCAATGTTCTATTTATTCTTCAATAATTAATCTATATTTTTTTTAATATATAAATTGATGGAATTAAAGCTCAGTGGAAGGAGAAGTTGTTTGAATGAAGGGCTGAGGGGAGACTATAAAAATCTCATCCACTTACTATCAACAATCAAGGGTTCGTTTAGTTATGGGATAAAAAAAATGGTGGGATTAGATAATTAAAATGGAATAGGATAGAATTATTTAAGATAAGATAAGAGAAGATTAAATTTTATCTAAATTTATATTTGACATTGAATGCACACAATTTGATAGAAATCATGAATTCCAACAAATTCACCTCCACCTTTACCAGATCTAGATCAGCCCGTTTCATGGATCGATCCGCATTAGGGTGGATCGCTCCATGATCCGCTTCACTCTATTGATGGATCGATGATCTGATCCGCTCCATTATAGTGACAAAAATGTAATTTTTTAAAGTTTTAGTTTTTTTTTAATAAGTTTAGGGGCAAAAAATGTAAATAATTTTGGTCCCAAATTTTTTTTTTTTAGAGTTCAAGGATCAAATTGTAAAAAAAAATAAGTTGGAGGACCATTTTATCATTTTTTGAAAGTTGGAGGACTATGTTGTATTTTTTTTTTCACTAATCTCAACCTTCACTTTCTTATCCATCACTATTGATGGGATAAATGTTTACACTAGATGGGGGATTAAAACTTTACGTGAGATAAACCTTGTCTCTATTATTAGTTGGTCCAAATGAAGGATAATTTTGAAAAATGGGATAAACTCATCCTATCATTCTTAATTCTGACATCCAAACACACCCCAAGTGCTAGATAACATTTATACTTTGCTGCACTTTTGATTATTTTAGGTCTGTATAACTATATTCTGGAAGTTCTGGCCCAATGAAGTGGATTGGACTTTCCTCTACTGTATTTATTTCTGCATGATTTTATCTGCGCGCGATTATCTGTTAAATCACTAACGTGTCTCGGGTGCAGGATTATGGCTAGTAAGACACCTTAAAAACTGTAACGCGTTAGAAATATTAAAATAAAGGAAAAAAATTTGAGGAACGAGGTTTTTTTTTTTGACGAAACCTTTTTAAGAGAAATCTGGTTCACCGACCACTGTCCGGTTCCACCGACTTTCGCTTCCGCAACAAGTTTCCGCCGCGCCGGGCACGAGGGTGGTGGTGACACTTGGAGTGAAAATTAAGGAAGAGAGTGAAAAGCGAGAGATTAAAGATGACGTTAAAGTACCAACCTCAAATCCTAGAGCAACCCAATGAGTTAAAGTGATAATAAATCATTAAAATGGAGACGAGGAAACTGAAAATGAATTGAAGGATCTGAAAGTTTGTAACCAATCTGTTCCATCTAGGTCTTATACCCACCGCACACAATAGGTAGTAGGTGTACATCAGGACGTGCATGGTGGCGTTGGTGACCGGGGCCACCGGGAACAACGACTGCGACGTCTAGAGTAAGATGTAGGACATGAGGAGCACTGTGGAGTGGTGGTAGACGTGGAGGAAAGTGAGGCGTCGGGCGGAATTGGAGAGGAGG
>JBBYHH010000006.1:263724-292650 GCA_038382905.1 Daphne laureola | reverse complement strand
TAATATTGGTGCCTTTTATATAATGACTTCATATTCATTTATTAGTTTTTCACACATGTCTCTCCTGAGTGAATTGATTTGTATATATCATTTTTCTTCTATGTTATTTTCCTTTTTTTTTTTTCATATATTTTTATTTGGAGCTAATTTATTTCTTTCATATTATTTTGGGTCAAAATACATATATATCGATGAGATGATGGCAAAGTCAATTGCTACTATTTTTGTCATTAGACAATTTTTGTAGCATTTGAATGTGGTACTGAGACTAATAAGGTGTAGAAAAAAGAAGAAGAAAGTTTGATGAAATTACTCCTAAATTTTAGAAGACTAATTAGAGTTAATGATATCAAATCAGAGCACAAAATTAAAAATAAGATAAATGTTAAGTGTTTGAAGTAGATAAAGTTAGTTGTGTCAAATTGAAATAATTAATTGGTATTGTTGAAACTTTTTAGTAAATAAGAAAATGTTTCAAACATTAAACAATAACGTCCCAATAAGAAAAATGTTATAATAAAAAAGGAATTAATGAAATATAACTTAATATTCTTTTGTTTGTCTAATTTACGCAATCTCTTATATATTCACTTGAAAAATACAATAGAATTTTGTTTGGGTATGTTGTTTTATGCTGAGTTGACATTTTCATTGTGTGTAACTATTGTCACTTTCTTGAATGATGATATGATACGTATGAGATAAAATAATAATAATTTGATAGATAGTTGATAAATAATGGTGAAAAGTGAAGTATTAGAACACATCATTAGTCAACATCATCAACTTCACACATTATTCAGAATTAAAATTAACATTTTCCACTCTTTACTCACGAAATTTCATCATTTACTAAAATTATTTTCCACAAAAAAGATCAAAAGTAACCTTAAAATACACCATTTATAAAAAATAAATAAATAATATTACCAATTCATTTTCTACATATTAACTTTTTACTGTTATTATCATAATACTTCATTTATCCTAAAATTATTAAAATATTTCTTTTAATGTTTTAAATTACAGTGTTTGACTCAAAATTTAACTAAAAAAAATAGTGAATAAAAAAATAAAAAATATATATCTAAAAAGATTATATTACAAATTATAAAAAATATATGAATTATTTAATTTTACATATTTATGACTTTATAAAAATAATTCACGGATTAAATATTATAAAAATAGATGCAACAAAAAGAGAGGGCTCATCACTAAAATTATTAAAACGTTTCTTTTAATATTTTAAATTACAGTGTTTAACTCAAAATTTAACTAAAAAAATAATAAATAAAAAAATAAAAAATATATATCTAAAAAAATTATATTATAAATTATAAAAAATATATAAATTATTTAATTTTACATATTTATGATTTTATAAGAATAATTTATAAATTAAATATTATAAAAATAGACGCAACAAAAACAGAGGGCTCACTGATGGGCCAGGCGAGGGCCAAAAGTTGAGTACTCACTAAAGTAATGTTGAGTGGGGACAAAATTCCAAAAAATTACATGTCCTTATTTAGCCCATTATGGCCTTATCAGAAAACATGATTCCCCTAGCACAAGCACAGCTTAGCTTCCTATCACTCACTTTGTTTGATAAGTTTGCGTCGCCAGATTAAAAAGTTCAGTTTTCTCATTTTCCGATTATAGCCTTATCCCCAGTCAAATCAATCACAAAAATAAAAAAAATGAAAAATAAAATGTAATAAATTCTACCAATCATAAACTCACACGTGGCACTGGCTTTTTCACTTATAAAGCCCACACTCTGCACTCCCTTCTTCCCACCGTCTCTCCAAATATTTTCCTTTCCTTTTTCGGGCGTAAGTACTCAGTCGATTCATACTTGAGAGTTTGGCAATTTGGTTGGAAATTAAACCACTAGGTCTTTAATTCGACCTTCCATCTTTCTACCTCTTTCTCTCATTCTGAGTATAGTTCAAGATTTCGTTACAGATTACGAGACAGACGCCGGCGCGTTTGAGAGAGGAAAAAGGTAGGAGAAGACTTGCTGTATGTCAGTAGACTGTGGTGAGACTTATTGCAGCGGATTTGGCGAACTTGCGAACCCTCTGCAATGGCCTCAGCTACGAAAAAGGCGACGCTACCTTCACCTCCCACCGCTGCCTCCTGCTGTGCCGCTACGGGGGCTCCTCCCGCCGTCGTCGTCGCCGCCGCCGCTTCAGCATCAGCGAATGTGGCGCAGGACTGGAAGGTCGTGTCGACGGATGGCCGGGAGGATGATCTGCGTCCCGCAAAGGCTGCCTTGCCTTCGGTGATCCGCCCTGCCGAATCGCGTCCCGAACCTTCCACCACTGCCTCATCCAAAGGTATTTTTAACTCCCGACCTTGATGCTCCGTGTCATGTGTGTTATCTGATCTGGATCATTCTTGCTTGGATTCTTGAAATCATCTCTGTCATATTGATTGCTAGATCATCTTTTTTTACTGCAGTTTTCTTTCTCTTTTTAATTTACTGTTGCGTCCGTGAGGAAACTGAGGGAACGGATTTTGTGTTTCGCTTTGAAATTTCTCGTTTTAAGATTCATATAGCTACTGCCTATTCTCTCCCCCACCGGTAACTGGATGATTTGCGCCTTTGGTCATTCATCTGCTACTATAATTAGTATTTATTTGCCCGTCTGAACTTTAGACGATGCGACTCATAATCTTAGTCCAGGTTTTAGAGAGATTTTCCCTCTTTTTCGTTTCTTCCCTTTTAGCCGTCGGAACATATGTTCTTTTGTGCTTGAAACATAGTTGTTACTTTTCCTGCTTACATTTGTATTTATTATTGCGTTGTGTCGCATTCCACAATTTTGTATAAGCATGACCATGATAACTATTTCGACTGATCACTAGTCTCTTGATATTTTTCATGCAAGTAAAGAAAACCTATAATGATGAAGGTTTCGGAATTTCATGTCATTATTCCTTCTAGAGGCTTTTGTCAAGGCACATGTGGTACAACTTTACCGCTACTATTTTTGTTCGTTAGCTTGATCCTTGATAGGACATTCGCTACTCGGTCATCTGCTTATCTTATGTTGCTTACTGTTGCACAGGCATCCAAATCTTGCCAAGGGCTCAGACGAGTCATCCTTTGGACCCTTTATCTGCTGCTGAGATCTCTGTAGCAGTGGCCACTGTCAGAGCTGCTGGAGCTACCCCAGAGGTTGCTAATATGTTATTACTTTGATGTCTCTGCTCTTCTTTTCTCTTGGTTACCATATTAAAAAAGATTTGATCCAAGTTTTTACTTCAGATTTCTAAAGTTTGTGGATGCAGTAATTAGATTGTATGTATTCTGTGGTCAGGTCAGAGACAGCATGCGATTTATTGAAGTGGTTCTCCAAGAGCCAGCCAAGCATGTTGTTGCATTGGCTGATGCATACTTCTTCCCTCCATTCCAGCCATCATTAATTCCCAGAACCAAGGGGGGCCCTCTGATCCCTACCAAGCTCCCTCCAAGGCGTGCAAGGCTTGTTGTTTACAACAAAAAATCGAATGAGACAAGCATCTGGATTGTCGAGTTGTCTGAAGTACATGCAGTTACACGAGGTGGACATCACCGAGGAAAAGTTGTTGCTTCTGAAGTTGTAACTGATGTTCAGCCTCCAATGGTATGCCTTCCTTCGTTTACTTTTTTCCCAAGGGTTTTGCATTTCTTGGATGTAAGTATTAATTGGTATTTTTTCAGATGAAGTGTAATTCATAGGATTGTTCTCCATGCACTTATTACTTTTCACTTTTGGTAATTGCAGAGAATAAAAATTTGAACTTGAAACCTAAAATTATAGTATGTGATGTGGAACCAGAAATGCTTGGATTAGTTTTTGTGTTGAGTGCATGTAGGCAATCTCATTTAACGAATAGTAATATGTCGATAAAATCACGATCCAAAATGTTTAGCTTGCTCTGCAAATTTTTTTGATAACGTTTTTTATTGCTTTCAACCTCAGGATGCTGAAGAGTATGCTGAATGTGAAGCTGTTGTTAAGGACTACCCTCCTTTTAGAGAGGCAATGAAGAAGAGGGGTATTGAAGATCTGGATCTTGTAATGGTGGATCCCTGGTGGGTTAAGTCGTCTATTTAATTTTCAATGTATGTACCTTTAGTTCACTTTTCCTTGACGCTCATTTGCTAATATTGGTGTGGTTGGCACATGGTTGCCAGGTGTGTTGGTTATCACAGTGAGGCTGATGCCCCAAGTAGGAGACTAGCGAAGCCATTAATATTCTGTAGAACAGAAAGTGACAGTCCTATGGAAAATGGTTATGCTCGCCCAGTTGAGGGCATCTATGTACTTGTAGATATGCAAAAAATGGTAGTCGTTGAGTTTGAAGACCGCAAGTTTGTTCCACTTCCTCCAGCTGATCCTTTAAGAAACTATACTCCTGGTGAAAGCAGAGGAGGTGTCGACCGAAGTGATGTGAAGCCTTTGCAGATTCTTCAACCTGATGGCCCAAGCTTTCGTGTGAATGGAAACTTTGTAGAGTGGCAAAAGGTACTTTCAGTATGCTGCGCACAATCAGTCATACAATATTACGTTATTAAAGTTGCACACTAACCTTTTTTTCTTTTTATCCGTTTTAGTGGAATTTCCGCATTGGTTTCACTCCTAGGGAGGGTCTTGTCATACATTCTGTTGCATATGTTGATGGCAGCCGTGGTCGAAGGCCTGTTGCTCATAGGTTGAGCTTTGTAGAGATGGTTGTGCCTTATGGTGATCCAAATGAACCCCACTACAGGAAAAATGCCTTTGATGCAGGAGAAGATGGTCTTGGAAAGAACGCACACTCTCTCAAGAAGGTTTGAGTGACTCACCTAATCTTTTTCTGTATTCAGTTGGACGGTGTTCCAGTGCTCCTTTTCTCATCATATTTTTCTCCTTCATTTTAAGATAGCATGATTACTGAACTTGACTCTGCCAATCTAGGGGTGTGATTGCTTGGGTTACATCAAATACTTTGATGCTCACTTCAATAATTTTTCTGGAGGAGTTGATACCATTGAGAATTGTGTATGCCTGCATGAAGAGGACCATGGCATTTTGTGGAAACATCAAGACTGGAGAACTGGCCTAGCTGAATTTCGGAGGTCAAGACGGCTAACAGTGTCTTTTATATGCACTGTTGCTAATTATGAATATGGATTTTACTGGCACTTTTATCAGGCAGGTTTCATTTGATTGGTGGTTTTACCAAATTGCTTCTCCATCAGTTCTTACTCCCTTTTAAAGACGTTTCATCTCATTTCTCAAGCGTTAATTTTTAAACTGCCTAGAATCTGACTGAAAAAGAAAAATATCACCTGGATCATGCAGTTTCTTTCCTGTTCCATGTTTCAGCCTACACAGCTTTTCTTGACCTTTTGGTTCTTGAAAATGCAGGATGGCAAGATTGAAGCGGAAGTTAAGCTTACAGGGATTCTGAGCTTAGGAGCGTTGCAACCTGGTGAATACCGAAAGTATGGCACAATGATTGCACCTGGTCTATATGCACCAGTGCACCAGCACTTCTTTGTAGCACGCATGGATATGTCTGTTGACTGTCGACCTGGTGAAGCTTTTAACCAGGTATATGCGACTAATTGATTGCATGCTTCTTTTGAAATGTTTTGTATGGTATACATTGAATTAAAGGTTTTTTTCCCCCTCTTCCGGTTGCTATATTTCTCCTTGTCTCATTGCATTTTGATTTTCTGAACTTGCTCTTGCAGGTGGTTGAGGTGAATGTTAAAGTTGAGCAACCTGGGGAGAATAATATCCATAACAATGCATTCTTTGCGGAGGAGACGCTTCTTAAATCTGAAGTGCAAGCAATGCGTGATTGTGACCCTTTGACAGCTCGCCACTGGATTGTAAGGAATTCGTTCTCGTGTGAATTGCTTATTGTATTACATCCGTTCTATTTTATTTTCTGTTTTTTGTCAGTGTTTGTCTGAAGAAGCCATGTAAGAAGTTCTCTTGATCCTCTTTGCGTATGGATACTTGTTTTATACTATCATGGAAACTCTAGAATGCCAAAAGAAGTTCATTCATCTTATTTCATATAATACTCTTTTTTCTGATTGGAGTTGCAGTGCCTCCTCCGTAAATGGTAATCTGTTTTCATATCTTACCATTTATTACTAGGGCTTGTGCATAAGGTTGGTTTCTTGCATGCAGTCAGTTTCTGTGCATGGTTTATGCAACTGAAATATGAATTGATGTAGTATCTTGTGACCGTGATGCGAATACATATCTATTTTCATTCATAGGCAATTGTTCTGTGGTTGTAGGTGCGAAATACCAGAACTGTGAACAGGACGGGTCAACTAACCGGCTACAAGTTAGTACCAGGATCTAATTGTTTACCTTTAGCTGGTTCTGAGGCGAAGTTTCTAAGAAGAGCTGCCTTTTTGAAACATAATCTCTGGGTCACGCCTTATGCTCCTGATGAGAGGTTCCCTGGGGGAGAATTCCCAAATCAAAATCCACGTGTAGGAGAGGGATTGGCTACTTGGGTTCAGCAGAATCGGCCGATAGAGGAAACAGATGTGGTTCTATGGTTTGTTGAACCGACTTCTTTTTCTCTAAACAAAACAAACGAAGTTGCTATGTGCTTTTGATGCTGGAAATTTGTGAACTTTGACATGTTTGAATAGCTGAAGAAGTTTACTGAAAACAAACTTTTCTTACAGGTATGTTTTTGGAATCACACATGTCCCAAGGTTGGAAGATTGGCCAGTCATGCCGGTGGAGCGCATTGGTTTCATGCTGATGGTAAAGCTAGAATGATTAGAGATCCATTTCTAATAAAAGGTTGAAAGCAAATGTTTAGGCGTGTGATGCATGTTAAATGATATTGTTGTGCCTTTTATTTTGCAGCCACATGGATTCTTCAATTGCTCACCTGCGGTAGATGTACCTCCAAGTACATGTGAACTGGATGTGAAAGAGAATGATGCCAAAGACAGTGGTGGGGTTGTCAAGCCCGTTCAGAATGGTTTACTAGCAAAGCTTTGAATAAGCACAGCACAGCACAGTACTGGATGGATGATCACCGCATTTTATCTTCTGTCAAGGCAAACTCTGTGTGTGTCGGTTTTAAATAAATCATATACTACTGCTATGTACTATATTTGGTTTTGAACAATGTTTTGTTGGTGGCCGGCCCGCCTGGTTCACAAAAGTGTGGAACTCAAATAACCCAGCTAAGCTGTTTCTTGTTTTGATGGATGTCGTGACTTTGGATTTCATGTGTGTTTGATATGAAGGGCAATCCTAAAATAAATCGAATCTAGGTTTCGTTGGCGTATCCTATCTCAATGATTGACGATGATGATCTTGTAAGTTGAGTGAAGTGAACAAATACTACCATAGCATGCTTAGGGAAGAACTAAAGCTGCTATCACTTAAGGGCTCACTTCAGTGAAGTTAGATAAATTATAAAAATATATTATTTTATAGAAAATTGATAAATTTAAAATTATTAAATATATTGAAATTTAGAAAATTTGTTAGGGAACTAAGAGAAGAATTTGTTTGGTAATTGCTTAAATGATTGATTGTGATACCCATTTGATAAGTACGGATGATGTTCTGCACGATTTCTGATTTATTCTTTTATGTGATTTATGTGGGTTCCATTTTTGTAATCGCGAGTCCACCAGGCACCATAAGAAATCCACGGCCAACATAAATGGGTAAAGAATAATTTTACCATCCCAAACTTGCTAACCGTTCACGTTTTCCACTCACCTTTTTCCACAGGTCACAATTTCACACCAATATAATTCTGTTTTTGAGGCGAGCACAAATGTAACGAGTGTTTTTCGAACAGTTAATTGACATCTAAATTTTCTTTTTTAGCAGTTATAAGCAGTAACGGTTGATAAACTTTAATTAAACAAATAATACTGACATGTTGAAATTACTCAGAATTGTATTGTAGGCGCCTATATATATATTTCAAATTGTGATGTGTAAATGCATCCACAATAATTCTAATTAATTTTAAGTTAAATTATAATTAAAATGATAAAAAAATCTATGTTAACTAGTAATTTTAACATTATTATTGTAATAATACTAGCTATTATTGATTATAAATCAATCATATTTATCATATGACTAGCAACAAAATCTCTCTTTTTATTTCTGAATTTGGAAAGTCAAATAATTAAAATTATTATAACTAATGTGATAGCTATTATTATTAGATAGAAAATTTATCTATTTTTCCTATTTTTTACAAATTATATTTGAATTAGAAATATAATAATTAACATTATTGTAGATATTCTACGTGTTTCCAGTTTCTAGCCACAAGAGCGTGTTTTGCAGTGAACTAGTATTGACAATGAAAACATCTACTATTTAACAGAGTTTCCCACTCTGTCTTGCCGTTGGGAAAAAAAACTGTGATGAGTAAATGTAATTTTGAGCATACATTAAGGGTGTTAACAGTAGTTAATGATACGTTTACTAACGCATTATCAAATCTGGCGACGGTTACTCATAGGAGAGTTATGGGTGATTGTGCATCGTACTTGGGATTTTCTATTTCTGGGAATTGAATCAGATTTGGGAACGCAATAAAAGAAAGAAAATGGCCATCTTGATGACGAAATTAAAACCTGCGGATCCACTGACTCATCGAATTCTTTTCAAGTGAATGTCTCTTCCGATTCCGTTCGACGTCCCGATTTTAATCGAAATCTGGAAGATGAACACACACAGAGACTCAGAGATGGCGAAGAGCAAGAGGCCAAGAACTAGTATCATCCTCCCCCAAAACCAGACTGATCGCCTGACCGATTTACCGGACTGTTTGATCCACCAAATCCTCTCTTTCATGGAGACCAAACAAGCCGCCCAGACTTGTCTTCTCTCTCGCCGATGGCTCAATCTCTGGACTTCCGTCCCAATTCTCGATTTTGGTCTCTCTTCTTCCTCCTCGATCTCCAAGACCGCTTTCAAGAAATTCGTCCGCCGCGTTTTGACCCGCCGTCGTGATTCCCGCCTTCAGACCCTCGTTTTCCACCACTCTTGCTCCGATTCCGCCTTCACCAAGACCGTCTTCAGGCACGCTAGGTTGCGTGGCGTTCAAGAAATCGACACCAATGACGCCCTCATATTCAACCACTTCCATCGCTGCCAATCCCTCAGAGTTCTCAAGTTACGAGCTTTTAATCTTTCTGGTCACTTTGCATTGGATTTCCAGTGTCTCACCACTCTGCACCTGGACCACTTGGTATTCTGTCCTTCTCATATCTTCCCTAACCTTCACAATATGCACACTATGTGTTTGACGTATTGCTATCTGAAGCTTCCTTCCAACACCAACCTAACCGTCCCCAAACTTACCAATTTGGTTGTGTCCAATGTTTACGCCTGTCATGCATTGGTTCTCTCTGTCCCATTGCTGTCCGACTTTAACTTTCAAGGACATAATCCTCGCGCTTTATGCCTAGCAGATTGTAGCTGTCTTGACAAGGCTAACATTGTTCTGACCCACTTGGTATATTCCGAACTGTTGATGGGGGAATTTGGTCAGAGCCTGGCAGAGTTTATACGACCGCTCGTGCCTGCGGCAAAGTCCTTGGTCCTGGAAGCGCCTAGTTGGAAGGTAAGGGGTACAAAGTATTGAATTTGTGGCTATATGGCTTGGTGTCTTGTTGAAAAAATGTAGTGTTTACTTTCTTGAAGTACTGAATTTTATGAAGCTCAGCTACCTTTCTTTGTTTTCCATGGAGGACAGTATGATCATATGTTTCTCGATGCAATGTAGTACTATATCATCGTTTTTGTTTCGTAGCACTGTGAAAGAAAATAGTCTCATGATTGCCTGACTGGTATATTTTTCAGATGAAAATTGTCAGATGTGGCCTAAGTGTATCCATTGCGATCTTTGATGACCAATTTCATACAGAGTATCGATGCTTAAAGGATATCCGAGAGGTTTGGTTTTCTGGTTCATATATAAACACATATCAATTCATTCAAATGCTGTCACCTATCTATATTCGGTTTCTCAGTTTCCAAGTGTTAGTGTTTGAAGACATCAATTATTTCCCTGATGTCAAAGCACTTCACTTATCCTGACATATTTATGGCTGCCTTACATGTTAGTACTATTCTGTGAGCTATAGAGCAAAGAAAGGAGTAGATCATTTATAATTGGGACTTTAAGAGAAACTTTTCTTTTATAAACAATGCATTAACTATATCTGATTATCTATTTTGTAACCTTGCATCTTTTGTTTCTTGCTTGAACTCTTTACTAAGAAATTGTAAGAACTAAGAACCCGGTTCACATGGTAGTTAGATATATCGGTGTTATGGAAATGGCTGATGACTTCTGAAGTTTATTTCCATGGTGCCATTGATTACTGATTGTTATTCAATTACTGATTAATTCGCTCTGTTTGTAGTTGGGGTCATTGACATATGTGATAGCAGTTATTGCAATGTTTGACATTCTGTATGAGAAGTTGGCATCCATTTGCCAAAGGATTTTCAGGTTGTTGGAAACACTGGATAGGATAATGGATTCAATGCTGAAAGATGTGGCTAAGATCAAGAGCAAAGGCAAAAGCAAGCTTCAATAAACAGATCCAACTTGCAGGCTCAGATTTTTGTAGATTTTAAGCTCTCATTTTCAAGTGCTGCTGTTGTGTTTGCCACACAATGCCATTGAGTACCTAAGATTCAAGTTGAAGACTTGAAGGGCAATTTCTATCAACAGAATGGATTGCGAATTTGGTAAACGAGGGGTGTTGGGTTAGCTGGAAGTGGAACTGTATAGAAAATTTTCACTCCGGCTGGGGGTTTTTGTAGCAGAACACTTTTCCTTTTCATTTTCTGTCGTCTAATGAACATAATTTTCACTCTACCAGCCTTTTTTTGTAGCAAAACGCTTTTAAGAAAACCTGTTTAGTTACGCTAAAAGTAGTAACTACTGTAAAGTTTTATACTACATGACACAGAAAATACTCCTAAACTTTGGTTTGGAAATTAAGAGGAGGTTAATGTTCATAGGTTATGATCCAAAATGCTTTACGGTCGCAGTCTGGCGGAGCATTGGTAGATAGGTTGTGGTGTTAAACCGCTTACGCTGAAGTTCGAATTAAAAGTTTGAGGGCTCAATTGGCGTGCTAATTTATTTAGGGTGTAAATGTACTGATTGTAGGAGTTGGAGGGTGATCGACCAATTTAGTAGGCATTACAACAGATATGAATCCCCCGTGTTCCTCTGAACAGTGAAATAGCAGCAGAACAGAAGCGAGTTAAAAATCATTGAGAAATGTCTACAGCGCAGATTCTGTCATCAACCCACCGTTTTCCCATCTGCCCAGTACAGAACAGAGAAGTCCCCCGAAGACGACGACTCTTCTTCTTCAATCAAATTCGGCCCTTTATCCCGATTCCACCCAGTTTCTATTCTCGCAATCTCAAACCCACGAAACCAAGTCTTAAATTTCCCCCAACATCGCTCCATTCTTCTGCACAGAAATCTCAGCGTATTCAGACCCAGCAGGACGATGGCATTCCCTACGAAGATGTTAAAATCATCGCCAAGTTCAAGTCGAGGCACAACTACATCCGCGTTCTGGAAGTTTCTAGACGCGCTGACCACCCTTTAGCTGGCGCTAGGCTCCTCCTTCTCGACGCCCCCGGTAACATCCAGAGCATCTCCTTTATCTTCAGGTCCATCTCCAACACCTATTTCGATGTTTTCGCTACTCTGCCTCCGGTTCTGCCTCCGGGACCGGTGGGCGTTCTGGGTTTCGGCGCCGGTTCTGCCGCCCGTTTGATTCTCGAGACGCACCCGGAAGTCGTTCTACATGGATGGGAGCTTGACCCGTCGGTCATCGACGTCGGAAGAAAATATTTCGGCCTCGAAAAGCTGGAGAAGCAGTACAAAGACAGGTTGTTCGTTTGCGTTGGGAATGCGTTGAATGCGAGCGTTAAAGGCGGCTTTTCGGGGATATTGGTGGATCTGTTCCGTAAGGGCTGCCTGATTCCGGAGCTCCAGGATCCGGGAACCTGGGAGAAGTTGAAGAAGTGTTTGAGAAAAGGAGGGAGGATTATGGTAAATGTTGGTGGGAGCTGCGTGGAAGCAGAGGACAGCAGAAGAGATGGGAAGGTGATAATGGAGGAAACCTTGGTGGCTATGAATCAGGTTTTCGCGGATAAGATTTATGTTCTGAGCTTAGGAAATGGGGAGGACGATAGTTCTCTTGCTCTGACTGGTGATTTGCCTGATCGTGATGCTTGGAAGAAGGTGCTTCCCCGACCTTTGAAGGGTTACGCTCATATGTGGACTCAGTTTCGTGGTTGATATCGTAGGCGTCCTTTTGCCTACCAGGTGTTTGTGCTTATGCCTGTGTAAGTCCATTCTTTTCACGTGGCATTGGATGATTCTTTAGGTACCTATTGACTTAACACTTCGCTGCTCGTTGGTTTGGTACCCTCTACGTAGGGAAAGGCACCATCTTTAGTTTTTAGGATTCGATTCACTGCCATGGAGAATATCAGATGAACCACTGCTATGGAAAGGATTAATGAACACTAGCATTTGCCTTAGACATGTACATCTCTTCCACCTTGTTACGGTGGTTTGTTTTAAAATACCTCTTCTGTTTCAGAAGTTTGCTTAAGCCTAATTTGGTTTGCAATTCTGTGCAATGAGGTTCAGTAATGGTGCGAGCAACAATTTCATGGCAAGAGCCGTTCAGAAACGTTCAGAAAGCGAGCAGATTGGTACATAACAAGAGTTGCTTGCCCATTACAACATACTTACCTGGACGGGGTCTATGGGTGATCCTGAATTCCCATGGCCTAGGACAGTGACCTTCATTGCACTTTGAAGGGGTGCTGCTCTATGGTCCCCCAAAAGAGGGAGAGCCAACGTTATAATTTGTGATAGAGGGGGTTTGGGTCCGTGCAGCCCCTCCCAATTTCCAGTTGAAGATTTTATAGAAGAGGGATGCAGTTTCTTCGCTGTTTTACCTCTAAGGTATAGTAGACTTACTGAGGTACCTTTTCTGTTGCGTTTGTATTGTATACTTCTGTCCTGTTCAATCTTTGCTAAGGAGTTTCAGTTAGTTCAACATACCTAAATCTGTAATGCAGAACTCAAGAATCATATTTCGGCTACTTTCCTGCCAATTTCCAAGTTGAAGAGTTTACGTTGGTATTCTGCATTTAAAGCAGTGAAGATTTTTAATGGTTCTGATACCATGCATTGTGAGGATTTATATGAATTCTGAAGACACTTAATGCTGTTTTGCATCTCAAGTATAGGAGACTGAGGTACCTTATCTTTTCTGTTGCTTTTGTATTTTATCCTTGTGCCCTTTTCCGTCCAAGTCTTTTTATGCTTGACACCCTTGTTTTAATGGAGATTGTGCTTATGCGGGGAGTACTTTCTAATCTTTTGCTTTAGTGAGATTGTGCGAAGGAGTTTTAATTAGTCGAACATACCTAAAATCTGATTAAGAACTCATTACACCCTTCTTCATTACTATGCTCTCTACCTTGTATTTGAGTGGGTAGCTGATGGATTAGTCTGTGGTTTATTGTAAGACCATGAGACCTGACTGACTAGGAGTACTACATAATCATTTAGAGTTTAACTCATGGCAACCGTGATGATGGTTGGCGTTAAGATAGGTAGACTTTAGGTGATGAGATCATGTATGGTAGCTGTTGATCAAAATTTATATTCTAACTAACTTGTGGCATCATGTTCTAGTGGGAAGGGAGCATCTTAAATCTTAACTGAGAAAGATGAAGGGATCTAGTTACATATCATTCTTTCTGCTTTGTCTAATGAGAGTATTGGTAAAGTTAATCCTACGAGCAACAATTTCATGAAGAGTTGTTTTCTTGTTGCTTTTAACTTAAACAATACTTCTGCTGAAGTTTCATGTTAGAGTTGTTTTCTTGTTGCTGTTACCTTAGTCCAAGTGATTGAATGCGATAATATTAGTATGCATATTCACAAAGTGTTAACCAAAGCACCATTGTCTGCATAACAACAGCAACAGATCGATAACGAGGATTTTTCTTTTTTTTGTTCTCATCATGATTTTAAAGAACATGGCTTGTATTAGTTTGAGTTCTAGTAGGAGTCCTCATTGATGTAACTTGTTGACCATCTTCAGAAGCACATCTCAACATGGGAATCATCAAGGATTAAGAACTTATAAATGAGTTTCACAAACTGTCGTATTTTACCGCTTAAGTATCACTTGGATGATGTGGTAATTTATTAGTTCGTTTACAGCTAAGAGTCGCGGAATCGTCAATTCTGGAGTTGGAATTACCTATGCAGCTTTCTTGAGTGGTGATTCTAAAAGACCATAAAAAGCATAGGTCAAAATGTTTATTAAAGGCTCGCCAAATAGAGGGAAATCCCACACCGGCTGTCGAGTTCCCATTGTAAGTTCCTTGGTACCAAAACACAAAGGATGGAGTTGTGCATTGAGCGAGCATAACTGACAACTCCCACAAATCCACGACATGCTGAAGGAGGTGCAACGTTGAAAGGGGTGTGACCTGTGAGCGCCAAAACGCCGCGCAGCGTCCTACGAATCATGAAAGGAGGTTAAGGTGATAAAAGGATAAGTTTTGGGCGTCTTCCCAAAATTGGAACACTGGGCAAATCACAGAGATTTTTTATATATCAAAATGATATTATATTCGTTCTAAACGTATTGTATTGTCACGACATTAATTTTTTTTCCCCCAAATGAAATGGTTCTTTTCCATTTTTGTTTTATTTTACTTCACTTTTATCTTCACAAATGCACTCATTAGGCGGTTCCAAACTTGGTTTTTTTTTAAGTGAAAAAATATTTTTCACTTCAGAAACTCATTGGTGAATTTGAGAGTTTCTGACCTCAAGTTTTTCGGATCTGAGGTGAAAAATTCAAAAATGAGTTTCTATTTTCACCGTGAATTACCGCGAATCTCATAACTCTACCACAATGACTAAAATATAACTTTTTAAAGTTTTAATTATTTTTTTTATTTTTTATAAAGTTTAGGGACCAAAAATGTAAATAATTCTGGGTTAAAATGTAAATTTTTGAAAAGTTTAAGGATTAATTTGTATTTTTTTAAAAAAATTAGAGAACCATTTTGTAATTTTTTAAAAAGTTGGAGGACTATTTTATAATTTTTTTAAGTTTGAGGACTATATTGTAAATAATACTTTTGGATAAAAGTGTTAAGTTTCACCACCAATTTTTATATTTTTTCAACACCCACTCAAACCTACAATTTCATTTTTCATGGTGAATTCAAGAAAGAATTAACTTGTGAATTACTCACAAATTTACCAATTTCTATTCTTCCCATTTTTTAAATTTGAAACCTCCTATTAAAGAGTTTAGGAAGTGGGATGGAGAGATGGGAGTAGATTTCTAATGGGATAATAATGAGAATTTATTTAAAATGAGTTAATGACAAAATACAATTTTAATATTCACAACAAAATTAAAAGCGACAACACACATTTTGAACGGATGAAGTAACTTAGAAAGAAGTGTATAGGTTTACTTCAAGTGAGGGATTATATACATAAGTTTATGTGTTCTTATGAACGTTAGGTTTAATTTTGATATTGTATTCGGCTCATATTTTCTAACAAAAAATTCGATAAAAAGTTTCTACAAAAATACACTTTAAAACTAAAAATATAATTTTAAAACATTGGTTTATCGTTTTTACATAAATTGTTTATCTCTATACATCAAAAGTAGAGAAATATAAAATATAAAGTAATGGCTGAAAATCAAACAAAACACTAAACAGTTTTAGGACGTACACCGTACACCGGAGTACCAACACAAATCTAAAAGAGAGAGCACTAGTAGTGATGATGATCAATTAAGACCTATTTTAAATAGTCGTAATATTTTAGATAAATTTTTAATAGTTAAAATTAAATAATTATAGCTAAACGTTAAATTTTATTTGTAAATAATTTTTTAAAATGTAAAAATTATTTTTAAAAAGTTGTTGGAAAAGGAAAAGGAAGTAAGCTGAATTTTAACCCTAACCCAAGAAAAGAAGAAGCCAAGGTGTTCATGCAGAACTGGTGTTGAACAAGTGTCACACCGCTCCCCACGCGTCCATCACCTTCCTCCCCTTAAATTCAAAACCATCCCAGCCCTCTTCTCATTAATTCAATTCATCCAATTAATTGCCATGGGTGATCCACAGCACCGTTTCGGCCATCAACAACAAATCCATCCAGTTGAAGGCGTAAAAAGCTTCCTTCCGCAAAACGGTCCCTCCAAGTCTCAGATCCTCGCACTCCTCACACTTCTTCCTGTCGGCGGCACACTCCTGTTACTCGCCGGCCTCACTCTCGCCGGCACCGTCATCGGCCTCGCCCTCAGCACCCCGGTATTCCTCCTCTTCAGCCCCATCTTGGTCCCCGCCGCGCTCACCGTCGCCGGGGCTGTGACGGGGTTCTTGGCGTCTGGTGCCTTGGGGATCACGGCGCTGTCATCCCTGTCGTGGATGGTCAACTATTTGCGGAACATGAGGAGGGCGGGAGCGCTCCCGGAGACGGTGGACCAAGCCAAGCGCCGGGCCCAAGATGCGGCTGGCTATTTGGGCCAGAAGACCAAGGACACTGTCCAAGATAAGCCCCAACAGACTGGTAGGACATGATTCTACTAATGGGCTGGGCTTCCAGTTGAGTGGGCCTTAAAATAAGAAGAAGAAGACTGGGGTAGTGTTTCCAAGTGTTTTCGTTGTCTTAAGCTTTGTACGAGTACGACAATGTTGTTGCATTCCATCGCATGCCGGGCCGGGCGGGTCGTAACTTTTGTCAGTCTCTGTTAAATTCAGTTCTTTCAAATTTTGTTAATCTGAATCGTGTTTATACGTCCAGTAAACTTACTCCTGCTCCTATCTATGTCTACTACTAATAACAATCCTACTCGCAACGATCCCATTTCGATACAACGTGAAGACTAAAGTGTAATGGTTTCACTTTCTTTTTTTCTTCATTTTGTACTAGTACTTTATAACTTCAAATGAAAAGGGTGTTGGTTTTGATGCAAAGCAAGGTAGGCTCCAACTTCAGAGCCTGGATGGTTGGCTCGGCTCAAAACAGGATCTGTTTACGTACCTTTACTCATACCCATTTGTGTATCATTGCTCTTTTTCTGATGAATCCTGAGTGCAGTAGTGAGATGCAGATAGATATGTAACATGAGCTTAGGAGCATTTACTTGTTTAAATCTGCTTCTCAACTGTTTAATGCACTGTACTGTACATAGATTTGAACATATCTAGGTTTTGGATGGGCTCCTGGAGATAGTTTCCAGATCCTTCCTGCTCATTGGATTAGATTGAGGAACTAATAATGACATACAATGTCCTCCAACTTAATGATTTGAGTGCAGTAGAGTAACATTAACAGACACAGAAATGGATCACAAGGTTGTCTTTGGTATTACCGGAGGACTCAAAAGGAGCCAAAACAAGTCCCATCCCGCAAGGCACTACTGGGGGTGAAACCAAGGCCTCAGCCCCTACTTTGCTCAGTAGTTCATTGATGAAATTAAACACAGTTAAAAAGGAATACATGGAGTGGTAATATTTTTTGTCATTTGTGTTTTTGCTTGTACCTCCATGCCCATTTGTCAATCCCAAGATGAAATTGTCCAATCATTTTGAAGAAACATCCCCACCATGGACAAGTAAAGTTATTTTGGAGGTTTCACATTGTTTAGAGCTTTTTCTGAAGAACCAAAGTGCAGAACCAGAATACCAGTAATGAAATCTTCAAATCAGCTATGTCAACTCCTATTAGCACTAGTGGTTTCCATATTCTTTACCACAATCCTCTCTGATTCTCCTTCTATGTACCCCTCCAAATGTTCAGATAACATCCCAACATGCCAGTCATACTTATATCATGTCTCCAATGGAGGATTAACAAACGAAGAGATTGGCACAGCCTACACAGTCGACGCATCACAGCTCAAACCAATAAGTCATGGAAATAAGCAGGATTATCTTGTTCCGGTTTCCTGCAATTGCACAGATGTTGATGGCACCAAGGGATACTTCTACGAATCCGTTTATAAGGCCAACTCCACAACCAAATGTAGCGATGTGAACAACGAGGTGTATAGTGGACAAGCATTGGAAGGTGCAGAAGATATGCTTCTTGAAGCTGATGAATCCATGCAAATGCACCTCTTGTGTGGTTGTGCAGAAAAGGATTCTCAAGTCATCGTGACTTATACGGTGCAGGAACATGATAGCTTGTCCGAGATTGCCAATCAACTTTCGGCAAACATGACCGCAATTCAGGAAATGAATGACAAGCTGGTAAAGGATCCAAACTCCATTTTTATTGGTTGGGTTTTATTTGTGCCTATGGAGAAGAATGGAACTCAGACACAATCACAAGAAGCTCCTATACAAGCTAAATCCGCAGGAGAACCTCCTGCAGAAGGTAGATCTTCCCACTGAATTCTATGTATGATCAAGCTTTCACCTTACCAGATACCAACTTATGTTTATCTTATGTAACGGGTGTCAGGTATTGTAGCTAATGTGGAAGCATATATACAAAAAGTACACAGGCTGCCAATAATAATTGCTGCAGTTTCAGCTGTTGCAGCACTTTGCACAGGCATGCTGATCATGTTTCTTCTGGCAAGGAAAAAAGGAACTAAAATTCCTGATAAGGATGAAGAAAAGGATTCTGATCCTATTCCTGAGCTTCAGAGGAAAATCAGCCGAAAAGATTCCTTCATGCAGTACAAAATGCTTCATGCACAGTATACAGAAGGTGACAAAAAGTTTCTTCTAACCACTGCCCTTAACTGAAATGAATATACATATCACCAAAATCTTGTGGAATGTTTTTGGATTGATATATCTAATCAAGCAAGTTGAATTGAGGCAGATGTGGAGAGTTTTGAATCAGACCAAAAAGGCACCTACACGGTGGAGGAAATCAATGAAGCAACTAACAATTTTGATGAGAGCATGAAAGTTGGAGAAGGTGGATATGGAGCTGTATACCTTGGAACGTTAAAGGAGCGGGTATGATGAGCTTCTTATAGCTTATGGAGTTTAAAGCTCTTTTGAGAAATGTTGGTTGAATTCTATTTTCAGGAAGTTGCTATTAAGCAAATGAAATCTAGCAATACAAAGGAATTCTTTGCTGAGCTCAAAGTATTGTACAGGGTACATCATATTAATGTGGTATGAAATAATCTCACCGGCAACAGAAATGTCACATAAATTTGGTATGATATAATTGATGAATGATAATGCCTAATTCTGTAGGTGGAGCTGCTTGGATATGCAAGTGGGGAGGATCATCTCTATCTAGTTTATGAGTACTTGCACAACGGTTCACTTAGTGATCATCTTCACGGTCTGACGTTAAAAGGTAATTACAAACTTTTCATGTTTTCACGGAACACTCTATGTTTTCTTGCCCGACATGAAAACTACTAGGAGTACTATTTGTTATGAAACTAACAACACCTCAACTCAGGGCATCCTCCGCTATCATGGACCGCAAGATTAAGTATAGCACTTGATGCAGCAAGAGGAATTGAATATATACATGATTATACAAAGGATTGCTACGTTCATAGGGACATAAAAACAGCCAACATCCTCCTTGATCTTTCTCTTAGAGCTAAGGTACTCAATACCCTGATACAAAAAGTTGTGGGTATATGGTTTAGCCGTTGTTAGGACTTAGAAAGAAAGAAAAAAGTCATCCTTATACAAAATATTGGTTAATTTGTACAGATAGCAGACTTTGGACTAGCAAAGCTAATAGAACGAACAAACGACCAGGGTAATATTGCAACAGCCCTTGTTGGAACACCGGGTTATATTGCTCCTGAGTAAGTCTACTTATACTTGATGTACATTTGGTCATAATCTTTATGCAAAACAGTATGTAACAACTTGTACACGGATAGCTTGGAAACCAGGCTTAATCTATTGACCTTATTCTCTTACCATGTGATCAAGATCTGTGCGTGAGTTGCAAATGACATCGAGATCTGATGTTTTCGCATTTGGAGTTGTTCTGGCGGAGCTAATAACGGGTCAGCCTGCACTCATTCGTAACAGCGAGGAACCAAACAGGATATTGCCTCTTATCACAGTTGTAAGTAACTTTTTTTTTTTATATAGACATTACAGTTTATTGTGTTATACAAATGCATGTGTGATTATAGTTTGTGGTGGGATGTATGATCAGATGAGAAACATATTCAAGGATGAAGACAGGGAAGGTGCTTTGGAAGGTATCATAGACAGCAGTCTAGGAGGAAGCTACCCTGTTGAACAAGTACACAAGGTTGGTCCTTAAGTAGGTTTTGTGTGATTATTATTGTTGGAGTTTGAGGTCATATACAACTGCGGATTAAAAAGACAAACAAGAATGTTTGTTTGTGTTCTAATTAGTAGGTGTGTCGCAGATGGCAGATATATCAGAACGTTGTCTGGTTGATGATCCTGCAGACCGTCCAGACATGAGAGGAGTGGTTCAAATGCTGACTCAGATCTTGACAACCTCTGTGGAATGGGAAGCATCAGCTCCTGAAGGAAGCAGTAGCGAAGATTGGAGTTGGCTGCTTAAAAAAACATGATTTATAATACCAATTAACCACTGCCACTGCACTCGCTATTAATATATATAAATGTGTGAATGGATCCACCAAAACTTAAAACTAACAAGTGAAGTGAAACGCAAGGAATGCATCTTTTTTTCCTCTGAAATGACATTTTAGGATTTTTTTTGTAGATATTTTCTTATTTTCATGTATAAATTCTGTGGTGCGTGTGATACAATTACATGATTATAAATAAGGTACTGCTAGTATTACTTACGTGTTGCAGTTACAGCATCCAGAAATACTAGCGCATACTATTAATTAATTTTACTTAATGTTTGTTTTTTTGGCATAATTTTACGTATGTTTAATTAAGTTGAGTAATCTTTTTTTCCCCATTTTTTTAAATGTTCAAATTTTGATTAAATTTATATTTCAAAGAGATATAAAAATTAAATAATAAACTAATGCTAAGAGAGAAATTTTAAACGAATATGTCGTACTTGCATCGAATGGAAAAGTGAAAGAAAGAAAAAGAAAATAAAAGTAATTAAGTAAAATAGATACGTGAAAGATTCTTTTCAAAGGAAACATATCTATATCTGTAACGCGTTTGAAAAAGAATATATATATCAATTTTTATGGAATAGAGGGAGTAATTATTTTCACAAGTGATAAATAGGGGTTTTTGGTAATTCACCTTTAAAGAATTTTAAGGCAATAAGACGAATATACTACGATTTAATGTAAACTATAGAACGAGTTTCTAATTTTCTGTATTCAAAAAATAAATAAATAAGTACTGACAGAATATTCTACCATATTGCCTAACATTAATAATTGATTTTTTTTCTTTTTCACGTCACCGATTTGATCCGGAGTAATAGCTGATATGAGTATTTTTGGTATCTCTACAGCAGAAGAGACATCTGACGATTCTCATAAACTTTTGCCGCTATGAAAAAAGAAAAAGTTAGTTAATGTACAATGGACAGATCAAAGTAAGAGAGGAAGAAAATTAATTAAGAGGTGAATGTTATGCTGTCCAACAGCCAGCTCTAAGCGGGAACCTCGGCTTTAACTTCACCGGGGAGCGCTTCTTCGTCTTCGTCTTCGTCTTCGTCTTGGACCTTCTCTTCTGACCCAACATCTATTCTATCATCACCAACTTCCCAACCCTTTTGCTGCTGTCTTAGCTTTCTTATCTCATCCCCTCTCTCTTCTACCTTTTCTTCTAGAATAAGTACCTGCAACCAACCCCAAATTTAGCAAGCAATTTCATTTGCTGAATCAAAGTTTCATGTTTTCTACAAACTTGTGAACCCTAGTCAGTTAAATCAAACATCGAAACCATTCCTTTCAAGAGAAGAAATCAAGCCCCAGTTTATTTTCAGCTATACTCCATAGTGTACACCTAAAATACTGAAGAAGGACTAAGAGGAAGAGAAGATTGTACCATCTCGTTTGATCTTTCAGCATCATTAGTCAGTCCCTCCATTTGTTTATATAATGCTGCAAGGAAAGCTATGAGAACAAGATAAAGTAACAGATCTTGCAACATTCAGGTGATTCAACCCAATGACAAATACTATCAATTCGAAAAATATGCAAAATGATAAATCTCCAGGGTATCTGATGATCTGAAATGTGGCTAACGTGTTTAGTAAACTAAGAGAAGGGCACCTCTCGACATGATGCATATAGTATTTTGAGATAGATGGTCAGATGATAAAAGATTGAATGGTAAATTTTAGCTGGCTTTAGGAAAAGCTAATGACACTTGCACCCTAGTTCTTGAAGGATGGTCATTTAAAGTTTCAGAGACCAGAAGAGGATCAAGAAAAATGACATAATGGCAACCTCATACTCTGATGTCAAAATATTACTCGTTTAAGTTTTATCACTAACCTTGAAATTGACTTCTGAGCTCTTGATTTTGATATTTCTGCAATGCAAGACTCATTGTCAATTCCTGAATCTGCAGACAAGCATTTCATTAGAATATCTTCAGAGAACGTGTTTCATATTAGCATAGCTTCCAAAAACAATACTCAGACTCCTTTCACTCTGCATAAACATCTACATGATCCTTAGCAAAAGTTGAATCAGATTACCAAGATTGATTACAAAAGTTGCGTGTGTGTACTCAGGAAGAGGAAAAAATGCAGAAGCACCTTATATACCTTTCCTTCAGAAGCTTGATTACCAAGCTCCTCATTTTCATCTTGCAAGGTTTTGCACTTTAACATCAACAACCTGCCCATTTTGCTCTGTGGAGTGAAATTAACTGCAGCTATGCTATCCTGAAGCTCTTTGACCTTCTTGTCCCTTTCCTCCACCAGATTCTAACAATACCCCACACAATAAGAGCGAGATAATGTGATACTACAGTACAAATTTGCTAAGGAGGCTTTCTAAACAGATTTAGAACAGGTTATCAGTCTGAAGCCTTGGAGTTCTCCAATGTTCAAAAATTTATCTTAAAGGGAGCAGAGCTGGCAGTCATGAAACAGTAGCTTAGTGCAGCCAATGAATAACTATTCGAACAAGTGACATTTTTTAAAAAAGAAAATCACTGTTCAATCTGACAAAGTGCCTATAGATTTGCAAGTTGCCAAAATCATAGTCATCAGCAGCAAGACAATGGGAGAACAACAAAGCAGAGAACACCCAATAGGTGAAACGGATGGAAAACAGATTTCAGATAAGCATAAAAGATTGACTCAAGGATGCTTTCAACACTTGTTCAAACCTTTCAGAACATGGTAAGATTATGATTCAGGGAAAGAAAATCTTTTTCTCTTTTTTTTTTCCCCAGTTCTTTTCACTTGGCAGCCATATTAAATTAGATTGTTCTTTTTCTGCTATGACAACCAGCTCGTGCAGAAAGGTTCATGGTTTCTCATGTTTCCTTTGCATAACTTGCAGTTACATGTTACCTCTGTATGAAAATGGGTAGATCTCGTGTGAAACCCAGAGGAAATGAATTTCTCAATGCAGAGTATTAAATCATGCATGGCACATATGTGGTGCTAAACAACGCCATTACAAATATGATCAGTTACTTGATTCTGAAGATTGTAACCTAGATACAATATGGTGAGGGGGAGCAAATCTTATAACGTGATACTCTCTCCGTCCCAAACATATTGTCACAACATTAAAAAAAAAAAAAAAATGTCCTCTTCCACTTTTACCCTTACAAATGTACTCACTCAAAGGGTTTAGGGGTGGGAGTGGTAGTGGGTTTGGAAGGGGGGTAATAATGAAAATTTATGTAAAATGAGTTCATGACCAGAGACAACCTTAATCTATACAAAAGAACTAAAAGTGACAACACGTCTGGGAAGGAGGGAGTAATCACTTTCTAGAAATCACCTTAAAAGTTATCTTTAATCTAATACCACCTCTCGTTTTCAATCAACAAATCATCATTCTGTAAGCTCAAATAGCATTTTACATCTTGATTCTGAAGATAGTAACCTAGATACAACATGGTGAGGTGGAGCAAATCTTATAACGTGATAATCACTTTCTAGAAATCACCTTAAGAGTTCTCTTTAATCTCAATACCACCTCTCGTTTTCAATCAACAAATCATCATTATGTAAGCTCAAATTGCATTTAACAAGTGATTAAAATTACCAAAGGCAACCCTACCTTTGCTGCTTAACAAGAGAACCAACAATAACGGTCCAGCTTGAAGATTGACAAAGAAATATGTCATATATAACCAGTCAAAGCAACTAATCTCTAGATAAATTCTCTCTCCTGTCCTCCGAGACAGACTGGCAGTTTCAAGGCATGATTCCGTGCCAGATTTCCCAAAAAGGCAAGAGCAATGGTGGATCCATATGAATAAAAAAAGATAATTTTATAGTGCATCAAGCATAAGGATCTGAAGCACAAACCTTTAGACGTGTGAATTCCTCGTGAACTGCTGGATCTAGCAGCAGTCGCCTAGCCTGTCAAGTTAGTATTTAACGCATAAGAAGAAACACAAACTAAACTATGAGCAGACCCCCATAACCACAACAGCATTGTGCAAAGTCCAATGAGATAGCAACTTTCAGATGCAAAACTCCAAAGAAAGCAAAAAGAAAATTTTAAAAAAAGAAAGGAGAAAGAAATTTCCATCAATGGGACCAAGATACCATATATGCACCGTCAAATATCAGTATATGGAAATTAAAATTAACAAGTTGAAAATCATGATTGCACATCATTCAACTTGATGGCAAAGATACTGTGAAAGATAGCAATGATTTATCCACATATACACTATCAGAAGTCATCCACCAACTATAAAGAGCATAAAATCCCTTCTGAGCATTCTATCCTTGACAGTATGAGTACCAGCAATAGCTATAGAAAAGTACAATATTTCAAGAAGATGTGAACATAAATTTTCATTTTTACTACGTTCTCTAGAGTTAACAAACAAATAGCCTCAATATGTGTGTGTGTGCGCGCGTGTGCAAGCATGGAAGTGATGTTTTCTAATACCTGCATTGATGGTGGCTTGAGTTGAACTTTCAAATCCCGGACTGCAGCCTGTAAAGTCAAAGATCATTTGAATCAGAAGATCAGCAATATCAGACAACAAAGAAAGAAAATGTCACTTTTACTTGCAAAGCGTAAGCACATAGAAATTAAAGACCTGAGAAAAAATAGTTAAAGATCTTTGGTACCAGAATGACAAACTGTTTTTGACTTTTTTGAACTTTGAGTTTGACAGTATTTTCATAACAATTGCTGTCACAAAACCTTGAAACACAATACTCTGAAAGAGAAAATATTAATTTATTTGCTGAACAGTTGAGATATTTATGTGTTCCCTACCAAGAGATATACTCAGCCCACGTTAAACCCAAGAAGTCAAAAAGTTCCAAATATTATACTCTGTATGACAGGAGTATATAAAAGAAAGGAGTTGTTCTCATTCTCCTGCTATAACTAGGAGGTTTAAGCTTCAGTAAAGTTCTTGCCTTTAGCTCTGATATCTCCTGCTCTCGCTTTGCGAAAGTTACAATGAATGCAGCTTCTTTCTTCTTCGCTTTTTCTAGCTGAAATATGATACAGACAAATTTGGAGTCACACATATTAATTAAGAGAAGGTAACATGTTGGAAGACAAGAGACAAAATCCTGACCTGCTCTTCCAATGAGTCCTTTGATGATTTCAGAGCCTGCAAATAATTAGTCACCATGTTTGGGTCTGCAAACAATGTAAAAGCCCAGTTATTATGCAAGCTAGGTCAATCTACAGAACTATCTATTCAAAACATTAGAATACAGCCTTAAGTTTATCTAACTATAGAGGCAAATATACAAAAACAGAACAAAGAAATCCTAACCTGGGGCTTTTCCAGTAGGTATGAAGGGCTCATTCCGAAATGAAGTGTGCCATTTCTGTATCTCCGCTTTAGCAACTTCAAGTTCTAACTGGCAAATAAAAATAGCTTAATAACTAAGTAATGAGTCATGACTAGCAACAAGAACAATAAATCGATCAAAAAGGCTGAAAGCATTGAGATTCATTTCAGCATCGTCTATGAAATATTTAAAGGATGCGATTATTCTAAGTTTGTTATTAAAATGCAAATCTGATCTCAGTAGCTTGTTAACTTCTGACCTACCCGACCAGATATCATATCTTAACAAGAGAGGTCATGGTAAATACACACAAAAATTTAACTGAATTTGACTGGAACATCCCTACTGTACAAGATCAACTCCTAAAACGTAATAAAATTGTGACTTTAAAGAAACATGCCGAAGCCTAATATGAGCATAAGAGGAACAGATGACTCTAACCAATTATAGGTACACATTGAACTGGTGGGAGATACATACTCTGCTGGTAGCAAGAGCTTCTTTACATTCTTGAAGACTGCGAGAGGAAAACACAAAGGTAATATGACTTAGAGGACCAGATATTGTAAGAAACAAACCAACAATCAAAAAATAACCTCTTAATTTATTGCAGAAGGTTACAGATCTTTTGACATAATACCTTTCACGAAGAGACAAGATCATCCCAGTTTCTTCTACTTTTGTGTTACCCTGAAAGTAGACCAAAGACCTTTAAAGATTCAGAAACTGAGATTCCAATACGATGCATCACCACATGAAAGACTCTTAGAATTTCAAACTGTGAATAAGAGCTGATCAACAGCTAAACTAATATGCGGAACGCTGCCAACAAAGAAGCCACCGAAACTTTCTGAGCTACACAAGGACTGACCATAGATAAAGATTTAATTCGTGATGTGGTGATGCTAGATTGCTGATTGTTTCTTATAAGAGCAATGAGACAGAGAATACACGAAAGAGGCACTAAACATACACAGTAATTTCAATTCCTACTAGTTGGCTTCCTAATACAAAAGCTAAACGAGAAGTTCCAGGAGCATCCACAATTCAACAACTAAAACAGTAGATAGTGCAACAGCGCAATGGATTTAAATTTTCTTATCTAACAGTGTACCTTTTTCGACCCAAATATGTCGTCCTCGTCATCATCAAGCTCTCCGTAGCTTCTCTTGCTACCTAAACACATCACCACAATAGGAAGAAGCCGAATGAAAATATGAAATAACGAAAGAGGAGATACAAAATGAAACGCAGAGAGAAGTGCAAATCACCTGAAGACTTGGAGACGCGGCTACCAGGAAAATCGCCGCCGAAATCGTCATCCTGTAAATCATAGGGTTTAGTCGAAAACTAAATTAGTACTATTCGATAACGAGAGTCGCATGAGCTTGCGGGTAAAGCTTGAATAACTCACATCGTCGAGGTGAGCGTGAGGGTGAGCTGCCATGGGAGAGACACTACAGAATCCCTAGAGCTTGTTCAAAATTGCGATCCAAGAGAGGTAACTTAGAGCCACTAGTACCACAGGGGAAACATACAATAACTACGATTGCTCTAATTCTTTTTGGAGTTGCCCTTCAACCGTGAACTCCTCAAGCTTTCTCTTAAATATTTTGTTATTATTTTAGGTTTTGGGGTAATTTTATGAAATTTATGAAATTTATGAAATCTTCAAATTTATTATTAAATTTCATTCTAAAATTAGAATGTCACCGACATTTTATTGTTGAAGTAAATTTATCACTGGACGTTAAATTATTTCAGCTGGTAGTGAGAAGCGTTCATGTAACATGCCTCTAGATAATTTTTTTTTTTTTTTTTTAAATGAATGTTTCATTCGATATCAACCAGCGTTAAACCGAGAAAAGTAATTCAAGCAGGTACAAGACCTGAACAAACTAGGACTAGGCTCTAACCTGTGGCGAGCAATATGCAACCTATTGACCAAATAATTTAAGATAGCGACCATTTGAAGAAAAATAACAACCTACAACTAGGCTAATATCCGCCAGAAGACATATCAATGAGCAAAAATAAAGTTGAAAGATGATGGAAAGTCGGAGCTGTAGCCAGCCTACCATGGGTTCTTCAATGGGTCATGTGCCTTGAAACAAGTATCTTCCCACAACATCTCTCGCGACGTGCACGATCACCGACCACATTCACCAAACGGGTTGCATGCAAACAACTCCAAAAAACTTGTACCCTGTGATAATACCTAGAAGAGCGTATGAAGATATTGACAAAGATTCCAAAAGAACCATCATGATCCAACTAAACTGTTGATGTATCCGAACCAATTTACTAAAACAGGTAGTGCAGGGAGACTCCAGACCAACACTACCCGAAAGCATTAGACTCACTGACCTAGGCAGGGAGAGCTACCACTCATCCCTGCTGTGTTGAGATCCAATTGTTCCCATTCCTTCCCACCAATCATTAAACCCATACATGGCCTTACCCAAACCCCATCGGACAAAACTCCCAATCCAAACTATGGAACGAGCCAGATTATTCTCACAAAGACACAAACAAAAAAACACAAACACGAACCCAAAAATAAAAAGAGAACCAACCACAAGCTTCCACCAATAAAGGCACACCCAGGTGGGGCCACCCTAGAGTACTAGCCACATCCAACCCATAATCAAACAGTTTCTGAGAAAAACGGTCCAAGAAATCATCGGGGAAGCAAACATGGGAGCACCAAAATCGTCTTGCCGGAGACCGACTCCCAATCACACAGTTCAATCTCGCATCGACCATACAATCGGATTCAAGATTGATCGGTGGAGGGGAGCGGCCCAAGAAGCCTAGATCAAACCTGAACCGTGGCGACGGCCCGCTATAGATCAACCCACCCACTATAGGCCAGAAGTTCTCCGGAAACTGGGAAGGCTCGGCCATAGCCCTAAACGAAAG
>JBBYHH010000006.1:247816-259005 GCA_038382905.1 Daphne laureola | reverse complement strand
TGTACTCAAATTATAGTTCAAAACTTCTAGCTTTTCTTATTTCAAAGTGTACACAAATACATAGAACAAAATCTCCAAAACGAGCATTGGATCATCCAATAGCTTTGATCCAACTCATACTTAGTCTATGTATGTAGTACATATTGTATATATACTCCTATATATTAACGATTTTTTTGCTCAAATCTATTATAAATATTCGTCATTCATTGGATTATTAAAATATCACAGGAATACAATTTGGAGTTCAGTATCCAATTACAAAAAAAAAAAAAAAAAAAACCCTAAAAGTAGCTTCCGAGGGAAAATTATCATTGTTACAACCCAAATTGAACACCATCATCAAAACCTTCAACCTTGCACTTTGCCTCATTCTATTGGTAGCAGCAACTTGTAAGTATATATCATGAATATGTCTCATTTGTTACCTCTGGTGTTTTCTATTAGTTGATTTATACTCGTTTTAATTATTATATTTGAGTTTCAATTTTACATTTATGTTATTCTATTTTTTAAAAAATATTTATTAAAAAGTTTTGAAAAACTAATTATATTTAGATAGTAACTTATTTTGTTATTTTAGTGGCATGGGTTATCTGTACTTGTCTTAAATACTTAGATCTTTCATTAGTTTCGACTTATTTTATAATAATTTTCAATTGATAAAGTGATTTTTTCGTGTTAAAAAATAAAATAAAATAAATTTCTCTTTGTTTTTCAACAGGTCGGGAAGCACCGGTGGCTATATTATATCCTCTCCATCCGTAAAAGATTCATTTATTTGTTTTAACAGTTTCATAATAGTTAATCTATGATTTATTTTCATAAATGTTTAGATATTAAAAATTAAATATTTTATATGTGTATTATAATTTGAAATCCAATTTTTTTATATATTTTGTTTTTTTGAATTTTTTAAAATTATTTATCTTTGATAAAATTTGAGTCAAATATTAAACTTTGAAACAGTAAAGTCAAATGGCTGAATTTTTTACGGACGGAGGGAAGTACTATATATACATTTTGGTAAGACGTGTTAGTAACTTTTGTCCTTTTTTTTTTTTTTTTGTAGTTTGTCATTTTTATTGGTTCTTTATCTTATTTTATCTTTTTCTTTTCAAAATGGTACTCTCTCCTTTTCTTTATTTTTGTAATATATCGACTTCAAATGTTTATTTAACTTCAATTTATCTTCACTAATTTAAGATATAATATTTTTCAAGTATATACTCCCTCTGTTCACAAAATATTGAATCATTTTGAGAGTTTCGCAGGATTTAATTTTTTATTTTTCTCATGAATATTGAAAAATAAATATTTCATTTGTGTATCATAATTAAAAATCTAAATTTTTTAAATATATATTTTTTGAATTTTTTTAAATTAATTATCTTTATTAAAATTTAAGTTAAATATTAAATTTTGAAACAATAAAATCAAATGGTTAAATCTTTCCTCGACGGAGGGAGTAACATTTATGTAAGGTTGAACAGTAACCTTTTGTCTTTTTCCATTTTTTTTTTTTGCCTTTTACAAATTCTTTTTTTTTTTTTAGGTTTTTCAGTTTTAGTTTTATTTATTTTCTCATACTTATTGGTTCTTTATAGTATTTTGTCTTTTTCTTTTCAAAATGTTACTCCCTCTCTCTCTTTAGTTTTGTAACATATTGTTCATTTAAATTTAATTTATCTACACTAATTTAAGGTATAAAAATTTTCAAAACAATATGCTTAGAAACTAGACACACTAAATTATCATTTTTTGAATAAAGTTATTAATTTATATTTGAAAATTTTATAGAGATAAAATCATAGATTAAAAGTTGAAAAACCAAATGTTGCAAAAAAAAAAAAAAAAAAGGAATGGAGTAAGTATGATTTAAGTATATTTTCTTATATGTATGTTGGTAATTTGGATGCAAAAATATTATATGTATCCAGTTATACTGTATACAATTTTTTTAGTTCATTTTCTCATCTATATTTTTTAAAGAGATAACTTTATATTTTTTATTTATTTTCTTTATATTAAACGTAAATGTTATGGTTTAAACATTTTTTTTATGTGTATGTTGATATTTGAATGAAACAATATTATATTCCCTCCGTTCTGACTTAATTGATCTATTTCACTTTCATGTTTTAAAATTTAATATTTAATCCAAAATTTCATAAAAATAAATAATGAAAATAATTCTCAAAAAAATATACTTAGAAAAAGTATGTTACAAATTATGATTGACATGGAAATTTTTTAGTTTTAAATATCTAAACATCCATGAAAAGAAAATCATAAATTAAAAACTGTGATATAGTAAAATGAAATAGTCCAATTAATTGAGGATATAGGGAGTATGTGTTAACCAACTTTTTAAAAATTTGTTATAATTTTTTTAATATTTAGAGAAATATGTTACTTAATTCTTTAACTTCATGCATATTTCATCAAATTTCTCAAAAAAAAATTTAGATATCCCAAAAATAATTATAAATTAAATTATTAAGAATTAAGATATTATATTATAATTGATATTAAACTCGCTGAAGCTCGGGCAGCAATAGCTCGTTCTATCCAATTCTAAAACACAAGCTGTTGGGCTGGGCTCACGAGTTACTTTTGACACATTTTGTTCTGTCTCTTGCGTTCAATAAGCAAAATATTTAAAAAACCAAAAGTCGTCAGTTTGGTTGGTGATTCTTCTTACCATTTACCTAAACGCTCTTATCTTCTTTTCTCCAGTCTCCCCACCCGCAGAGAGATCACAAACGAGGAGCTCTAGATCTCGGAAGTAATCTGCAATGGCGTCTTCAATAAGCGGATTAGGCATTGGACTCTGTCCCTGCAGCTCCACGAAGCTTTCTAGTAAAAGTCAGACTTCAAGATCTTCCAGTTTTCGTGTCCGGATGGCCGTCTCTGTTGAAAAGAAGAGCTTTACCCTTCAGAAGTCTGAAGAAGCTTTCAATGCAGCCAAGGTGAAATCTTGTTTCCTGCCCATCTTCTCAGGTCGCTTTCTGAGTATTATTTAGATCTTTCTGCTTGTTTTTGACGCTCGATTGTAGAAATTTACCGATTGTAACCTTTAAATTTCAATGGTTCTCAAATCAATTTGATCGGTTTTGTTGTTATTTCTTTCGGAGTGTATGGATTCAGTGGAGAATCAGATTAACAGTAGGTCAATTGGGTGCAGAAACTGGAGAAAATTTCAATTCAGTTGGTTCCAGATTGTATATTCTGGCTTTTTAAAAAAAAATAGATTTATCACATTTTCCAGTAGATAGAGAAGTTACAGCTATGAGCCTTAGAAGTACATAGAAAGTCAAATGTATTGATTGTTACCCATAATGATGCATGCTAAGATTAGTAGTGACACTGTTTAATTAATTGCATTGTCCTCTACTTTGAAAACGATCATGGGTTTTTGCTGGATTTACTCATTTTTTATACTCTTCTATTGCTGCTCTTCTTGTTCTCATGATTTGGAGAGTTATTATACCTATCTTGGAAAATGACAATGCTAAGGGTCAGTTTGCTTGTGGAAAACATTTCAAGTTTCATTTCTAAATTTCTTTTGTAAATGTTTGATTATATAACTAACTTTAAAATGATAAAAAACCTTGTTTTCCAAACTTTAGAAAACTCTAGTATTAAATTAGGAAATCTTGTTTGAGAGGTTTTCATTTTAATATTAGAGTTTTCTAATATTTGGAAAACAAGGTTTTCGTCACTTGAAAACTAGCTAAATGATCAAACATTTACAAAGGAAAATTAGAGATGAGATTTTAGAAAATTTTCTAGAAGTAAACAGACCCTAAGCTTTCATCTTCATTTCCATGTCCATGTCTTACGTGTTGAAGTTCTTTATCTTTGTAGGAGTTAATGCCTGGCGGTGTAAACTCTCCTGTTCGTGCCTTTAAATCTGTGGGAGGACAGCCCGTAGTAATTGATTCTGTAAAAGGTTCTCACATGTGGGATATAGATGGTCATGAGTACATTGACTACGTTGGATCTTGGGGGCCGGCAATCATAGGTCATGCAGATGACGAGGTCATGCTTCCTTCTTTACTTTCGATTTTATGTGTATTTGAAATCACTCAAATCTGTCCTGTCCCATTCTTTTAACAATGTTGGCAGTTCTTCTCCTGTTCTTTTGTTTGGATATATTGATGTCTATTTTTAAGAAAAGTGAGTGATTCACCTGAATAAGGGTTAATTCTATAAATGATGAATTTTATTTTCTTTTGAACGGCAATTAGTTTATTAATGTACTAAAAATACAGAAGTTCCAATGAAATACAAGAGCACAGACCACTGACATTATTTACCCTGGTAATGTACTAAAATGATGCAATCGATTTTATGCTTAGTTATTACTCTGCCTGGTTTGAAAACAAGTTCCCCGGTATTGTTTTCCTTGCGAAATGTCATGATTTAGATTTGAATGTTTTAAAATTTTCAGAGAAACTATGCAGAAAGATAGAGTGAGAAAAGTGGAGGGACAAAATTAAGTTAGAAAATCTCTAGATTTAGTGAATCTGAAGAACAAAGCTTGATGTTTTTAAACTGACCGATCTGTCTACAGGTACTAGCAGCCCTTTCTGAAACAATGAAAAAAGGAACCAGCTTTGGTGCACCTTGTCTGTTAGAGAATGTCTTAGCAGAAATGGTCATCTCTGCTGTTCCTTCTATAGAGATGGTTCGGTTTGTGAATTCCGGTACATAAGCATGCATGGGTGTGCTCCGTCTAGCTCGTGCATATACCGGTAGAGAGAAAATCATAAAGTTTGAGGGTTGTTACCATAGCCATGCTGATCCATTTCTTGTAAAAGCTGGTAGCGGGGTTGCTACACTTGGATTACCCGACTCACCTAGTGTCCCCAAAGGTGCTACATATGAAACTCTCACTGCTCCTTCAACGACATTGCAGCAGTAGAAAATCTTTTCGCAAGTAACAAAGGAGAGATTGTCGCACTCATTCTTGAACCCGTCGTTGGAAATTCTGGATTCATTGCTCCAAAACCAGAGTTCCTGGAAGGCATTCGTGAGCTCACCAAGCAAAATGGCGCTTTACTTATTTTCGATGAGGTGATGACTGGATTCCGCTTGTCTTATCGTGGCGCCCAACAGTATTTCGGAATAACTCCAGACTTAACAACCCTAGGGAAGATCATTGGGGGTGGTTTGCCAGTTGGTGCCTATGGAGGAAGGAGGGAGATCATGGAGATGGTGGCACCAGCTGGACCAGTGTACCAGGCTGGGACCTTGAGTGGGAACCCATTGGCCATGACGGCTGGTATCCACACTCTTAAGAGGCTGCAAAAGCCAGGTACTTACGAGTACTTGGATAAGATCACTAGTGAACTTGTTCAAGGCCTGATAAATGCAGGAAAGAAGACTGGTCACGCGATCTGCGGGGGATATATCAATGGGATGTTTGGGTTTTTCTTCTCAGAGGGTCCAGTTTACAACTTCGGCGATGCGAAGAAGAGCGACACTGACAAGTTCGCAAGGTTTTACAGGGGAATGCTGGAAGAAGGCATCTACCTTGCACCCTCTCAGTTTGAGGCTGGATTCACAAGTTTGGCTCATTCTCCTGAAGATATCCAGCAAACAATTGCTGCTGCAGAGAAGGTTCTTAGCCAAATTTAAGAGCTTTCGGGTCTCGGTAACCATTTTTTTTTGCTAGAGTTGAGATGTTAAATACTTGCATCCATTTGCTGTAACATGGTACCTCTTTTGTAAGAGAGCCCATTTTGTAGCGGTGCTGGCTTGTACTAATTCTTTACTGCGACTATGAGTAGATGAAATTTTAGTCCTTCAAAGGCTTTCTCATGGAGATAGATGGTACATATAGTTCCAACTTAACTACACCTATGCACAGTTAGATGGTTAGTCTACCTATGATCATGGAAAATGTCACACTTTGATTTTAGTTACCAAAACATTAGGCAGCGTCTTTTCTTTCTAACTTTAGGAATTTTTTTTGTTTTATTGATAATTTTATTTACATGCTCTTTTTATCCTTTATAAATGTATTCAAGTGTTTAAACTTCGAGACTTTCATTATTTTAGAAAGCTGGATCGGTGTTATAATTTATTTGAGGAGCTTATGGCTTTGCAAGTACAATTAAGTAACTTGGTGGCTAAAGTGGAGAAAGCAAAGGAAAATGGGGACTAGTTGAGAATTGATGGGGAAATCTCACCTAAATGCTACGGGTTCAACAATACAAAGGGAACTTTCAGTTGTGGGATATCAAAGGAAAAGAAAAAAAGAAAAGAAAAGAGACTCAGTGACGAGCAAACAAAGATGGCGAGCTAAGGAGCTCACATAGATGCCGATAAGGCTGGACATCAAGTCTCAGAAGTAGGATTGAGAGGAATTGCGGGAGTCTCGTCACTGTGAGGGCTGAAACTTGAACCCGTAGCGTGACGGCGAGCGTGACGAGTTCTTGCTACGCCACCAAGTCTCCTCCAAATTGAGCTGCACTTGCCAAGATTTCTCCTTTCAGTATTGGTAAGCAAAATATTAGTTGCAAATCTTGATTTCAGTCCCTAAATCCGCCTGGAACTGCTGAGACCGTGAGGTTGATGAATGCATGTTGCCTAGGAAATTGAGTCAGCAATAGGAGACGCAAGGAGGATCCTAGCTGGACTTTGATGGTTTGTAGTTAGTGATTTTGGTGTGTGTTCAGAGATAAATATATGGAGAGGGAGTTATAAACCCTGTTTGTCATTGATCAATGTGCATGAAAATCCATAGGAGTTGTGTGCTGGATAGAACAATTTTTCTTTGGCTGGGCCAAGAAGATTGTTGCTGTTTTTTATGTTAAACTGCTAATTTACAAATTGCATCAAAGTATTTGTATACTAATGCTTTCCTTACTGAGTTTTACTCATTCTTTATATTTCTAAATTTCAGATGTTGCCTAATGTCTAGTGTACTACTGGTGTTTCGTAGTGGCATATTTTGAGTAAGGAGAGGTAAGAACAACCAAATGCTTACTTGTTTGTTAATTAAGGGAGAAAAGTGATGTTAGTTCTGATTATGGTTGTTGCTGAAGCTTTGCAGGGGGGAAAACTGATTGGATTTTGAGCTACAAACTTCAAGTTTGAGGCTTGCTGATATAAAGAGAGGAAAATTAATTCCTCTAGACCCTTTTGGTCGTTGTCCTGAAGTTAGGATAGTTGGAGGGTAGTTAGTCGATACCCGATTATGAAAGTTTTTTATGCCAAATTTTTTTTGGTTGTAAATAATCTAGCTGGTTTTAGTCTAATGTTAGCTGATCGTTTTGATGTCAATCTTGCAGTTGTGGCTCTGTTTGTGTGGGACCTTGTGTTGTAATTAACTCCTAATTGCTGATCTTGAAAGTTCAAATGCATATGTCACTGTGTTATAACCAGTTGCTTATATTTTAGGTGATGTGTTGTTTATATTTTACAGGCTTCATGTTGCTTGTCGTATGTTGTAAGCATAAATATTTAGCTACTAGTGTTGTTTAATAAGCATCAGATTGTGTGCATGTGTTGTTGTTGTTGCTATTGAAAATTCTTTTGGAAAGTGTGTATTGTTGCATTTTGTGTTGAGAGAATAAGTTGGAGTGGTAAGCAATTTATTTCATTTTACTTTTTTTTTTCTTTCGTACTAGTATAAGGGCTTGCTGATTGTTTTCTTCATACACTTGTTTAGCTAGTGTTCTTGAAGTTTTCATTTTCATTTTATTTTTTATTTTTTTAGTGAGAGGTAAAGTTTTAGGGGAGGGTCAAGAAGGTTGTGACACGTAGAGCCGTGTTCTCTTGCTCCGTTCTTTCACTATAGATCCATGTATGTATTCATATCTATTTTAGAATTTATTTTGATGATTTAACATGAATAATTCTTAGATTTTATGGATTAATTGATTGAGTAATTAATCCCATCAAGTGGTATCAGATCAAATTCATGTTGAATCATTAGGAGTCAATTCTTTCTCAATCGGCATGAAGATGAAGTTAGGTTTGGTTGCGGTGTTAGACTGATTTACTGTTGCTTCTTTTATCATTTAAATTCAATTAACTGCTAAGGGTTGCAGAGCGTCGCACTTTGCGAAAATATTGTTTTGATCCTTATTCCTCTTATTGGTGCGATCCAGTTTAGGTAAATGATTAGAACCGGATACAATTATGTTGTTGTGTCTTTCATGTTTTTTGGATTGAAAAGTATGTTCTGAAATGTGTTTTGCTATGGATCTTGAGAAAGGAATCCGGTGACGTCCGTGATTTTATGTGCATAAGAAAACATAAATGTATCTAGTGTGTGACTCATGTTTACTGTTTTGATGAAAGAAGATATTTGTTGTTTTACTTTTGTGATATTTTGTTTTTCCGGATATATTTGCTGTAACTTTGGATACTGGTTTTCAAACCAGAAACTACAGAAAATTAAAAAAAAAATGGTGTGATAAATTAATTTATTGGAGGATATATATATATTGGTTGTGTTATTCCGCTGCAATTATAAGTTTTATTGCTGAAACTTAAGGTGTCAGTCTTTTTGGACTAGAAATTTCAGCAAACTAGTAAAGTTTTGGAGGAATTAAATTTCATGATTGGTATAGTAAAGATATCTGATTAATTGAAGTAACATGTTACCAAAATAACCTCTCTTGTGTAGATTAATTTATCTAAGATATTAAGATGGTTTTGGGTGTTTAAATTTCATTCAAATAATCACCGGCCTAAAAGAAGATCATTGTTTGGATGGAATTTAAACATGTTTCGTGGTAATAAAAATATGATAACTATTAGGTTCTTTTATGTGAATAGTAAGTCGGTCTAAAGAAAGACTTATTATTTGATATAATCTGAATTCTCAATATTTGATTACTACACCAAGAGGATCACTTGCAAGTTAATATTTCTGTCCAAAGACTAAATATTAATGTTTGTGCTACGTCTCTTGTGATGGGTTACATATATGTCAATCTTGAATTTAATAAAGTTATTAAGTATGATGTGGAATTTATGTGAGCTTGATTAGTTTTATTTCGTTGTTCAGTTGCAAGTTCTGCTACAAATATTTCTGTTAGCATCAATTCAGTTTTGTTAAATGGCACAAATTTTAAGTCATGGCAAGAGAATATTAAAATATTTCTCGGAGTCATGGATTTGGACCTTGCGTTAAGGGTTGAGCAACTCATAGACCTTACGGATAAGAGTACCTATAACGATAAGATGGAGATGGAAAGGTGGTAACGCTCAAATCGCATGAGTCTAATGATCATGAAGCGTGTCATTCCGAAAGAATTCAGGGGTACTATGTCCGAAAAGGTTGCAATAGCTAAAGAGTTTATTCAAGAAATTGAGAAAATATTTGCAGAGAACGAAAAGATAGAAACTGGTACACTCTTAGCAAAGCTTGCCTCAATGAGTGATAAAGTGCTCACTTGGCTACAACCTTTAATGCCAAAAGGTAAGGATAACGAAACTGCAATTCAGACGCCACAAAAGAATCAAGCAATGAAGAAATATTATGAAGATGATTGTTTCTTTTGTGGCACATCTCGGCATATGAAGAATTGTACCACTAGGTGTCTAAAGGATGGTACACTTCTTAATTTGGTCTATTCTGAGGTTAATTTAACTTCGGTGCCTAGACACATTTGGTGGATAGATTACGGTGCTACAACTAACATCAGTGTGTCTATGCAAGGTTGCATGAGTTGCCGAAAGCCAAGTGATGGTGAAAGATACATATCTATGAGAGCGATGGCAAGTCGGTGCAAGTTGAAGCAATTGGGACATTTAGATTATTGCTAAGGACCATATTTTATTTGGACTTGGATCAGACTTTTGTGGTACCGTCATTTAGAAAGATCTTGATTTCTGTTTCTATTCTAGACAAATTTGGATATTCTTATTCATTTGGAAATAGAAAATTTAGTCTTTTTCAAGATTCAAAATTGGTTGGTTCTAGTTCCTTATCGGTTGGTGATAATCTATATATGCTTGATACGGCTATATATGCTTGATACGGCTGCTTCATTTAATGAAACCTTGCAAACGAGTACTCGAGGTGTAAAGCGAAAATTAATCGATGAGAATTCCGCTTCATTATGGCACAGGAGATTAAGTCATATCTCTAAACGGAGAATCATCAAACTTGTGTCTCATGGAATTCTTGATCCCCTCAAGTTTACAGATTTGGATATTTACATTAATTGCATAAAGGGGAAACAAACGAACACTAAAAGATTAGGTGGCAATAGTACTTCAGACGTCTTAGAACTAATACATATGGATATATGTGGGCCATTTCCAACAGCATGACAGAATGGTCAACGGTACTTTACTACGTTCATAGACGATTTCTCGAGATATGGCTACCTATATCTTATTCATGAAAAATCCCACATGAAAAATCCCAGTCACTGGACGTGTTCAGAAAATTTTAAGGATGAAGTTGAGAACCAACTCAACAAAAGGGTTAAAGCTGTCATATCTGACCGTGGTGGAGAATACTATTGTAGATATGATGGTTCAGGTGATCAATGTCCAGAACCTTTTGCTAAATTCCTAGAGGAATGTGGTATCATCCCACAGTACACCATGTCGGGATCTCCTAGCATGAACAATGTTGCTGAAAGATGAAATAAAACGCTTAAGCATACGGTAAGGAGTATGATTAGTCATTCTACCTTACCAGAATCACTCTGGGGAGAAGCTTTAAAGACTACAACTTACATTCTCAATAGAGTTCCAACAAAAGCAACTGTCAAAACCCCATATGAGCTTTGGACAGACAGGAAGCCTAGTTTTAAGCATCTCCATATTTTGGGTTGTCCAGCTGAAGCTAGGCCTTATAATCCAAATGAAAAGAAACTGGAATCCAGCACGGTCAATTGTTACTTTGTTGGATATTCTGAGAGGTCCAGTGGTTACAAGTTTTATGATCCCATTTCTAAGGCAATGTTTGAGATGGGTAATGCCCATTTCTTTGAGGATGTTGAGTTTTGGGGGGAGATATGGTTTGGGACCTTGTCTTTGAAGAGGAATGTGTAACCATTCCTATGGTTTCTCTTGACAATGATCATACTTCTATCCCTTACATTATTCAAGAATAAAATCAAGACAATGTCAGAGAACCCCCTAATCAAAATCAAGAAATTGTTCAAGAAGAACAAACTCAACAACCTCAAGAAATAATGCCATTAAGA
>JBBYHH010000006.1:223387-234174 GCA_038382905.1 Daphne laureola | reverse complement strand
ATTGCTCCTGGGAAATGATGGATGGTAGAACCGCCTTTAATCTTTCTGACAACACCTTTGAGAGTATTTTATACATGTTACCGATGAGGCGTATGGGTATAAATTCTATGACTGTTGTAGGGTCGACAATCTTGGGCACCAGGGCTACAAAAGAATAGTTGCATTCAGCTGGGATTTTTTCAGAATACCAGAAGGAGTGAAGGAATCTTATTACTTCCGGTTTCATGGTCTCCCAAAAGGTCTTGATGAATTTGAAATTTAGGCCATCGGGTCCTGGTGCTTTGCAACTGTCGCATGACCAGACTGCTTTTTTGATTTCTTCTTCAGAGAATGGGGCTTCAAGGTTGGAAGATTGAGGTGAAGATAACTGTGAGAGGAACGAGCTTGTGAAGGTAGGTCTGGAGGTTCGGGACTCTTTTGCAAAGTTGCTGAAGTAGTTGAACACTTCCCTCTTTATTGCAACTGGGTCCTCTAACCACCGCCCATTTGCCATAATCCCTCTTATTGTGCTCTTTCGACGCCTATATCTCAAGGATGCATGAAAGAACTTTGAGTTCTCATCGCCCTCAATTTCCCATTTTATGCGGGATTTCTGGCGTATCATTTTACCCTTAGTTCGTTCAACATCCTCAAGATTCTTCTTGGCTTCAACGAAATCAGCTATCTATGGATCTGATAGGTCACGATCCATCATTTATGATTCCCATAAAGTTGGGATAGACTTTGAAGATACAATTTGATTTTCAAGATCTCCAACATTTGCAGCTTCCCACTCCTTGATGCTAACCTTGATTGCTTTGAGCTTCTCTTTTAGAATAAAACCAGCTAAGCCCGAGAGTTGCTTGTTATTCCAAGAATCACTTACCATCTGTTTAAAACCCTCTATTTCAATCCATGAATCAAAAGTTCTGAAAGGTGAGGGACCAAAATCTTGTGAAACACACTTTATTAGAAGGGGGCTATGATCCGACAGGGTTCTAGATAAAGCTGTTGCTGAGATATCTGGCTAGATAACTGTAAAATTTTCTGATATCAAAACTCTATCAATCTCGCTGAGTTTTCTACCATCTCTTGAAGACCACGTAAATCTAAGACCCCCAATTTTCACCTCCAGAAGACCTGTAGAGTAAATAAAATCATTGAAAACATTTGCCTGGCGAGAGCAAAAAATTGATCCTTTCCTCTCTGATTTTCTCCTGACTTCGTTAAAATCTCTCATGGCACACCATGGCCCTGTTAAATCTGCTCTTGAAACTGCAAGGTCCTCCCACAATTTATCCTTCAACAGATTGTTTTGAGGACCATAAACGTTAACAAACTTTACAGAGGTCTTAGTTTGCAACCAGACACCCTCAATTGATATAAAACCATCCCCTGTTTCACAAGACTCTAGCTTAAAAGCATCATTTTTCCAGATGATGAGTAAGCCTCCTGAACGACCCTCTGTCTCCTTAAAATGATAAGAGATATCAAATCTAGACCAACTTCTATTAATCACTGAAGTAACCTCACCCTGAATTTTAGTTTCTTGAAGTGCCAGAAGGTCAAGGTCCTCCTTCAGGAACAAATCTTTTAACCCCCTTCTTTTATCTAAACCCCTCAAACCATTTATGTTAAGAGAGAGTATCTTCATTGGGTAAGCAGTACAACTCTTTTTTCCTCTTGTAACCGTCTTGGGTCAGCTTGGCAAGGGTCTTTGAAGCCGATTCGCTTGCCCATTTCCTCTGTTCCTGTTAGGCTGTGTGAGTTGTTGAGAATATCCTGGCCCGTTTGTGCCTTGAGCTTGATCCCTGGTGCAGGATTTTTCTTTCGTTTGGTGGTGCCTTATTCTGATTTCAATTTTTCTCTTGTAGCCATAGTTGTTTGATATTTTCGGTAATTTTTCAATTAAAAAAAGTTAAAAGTTTATTTAGATAATTCAAAAAGGGAAAATGTTCATTGTTTTTATGGGTGAATAAAGTAATTAAATTTTACACAATGAAATGTGTATATTTTAATGTAATTTAAGTATTAACAAAATGATCTATCTAACTTTTCTCTAATAATTTTTTATAGCCCACGTATATTATTCCATTACCAATTCTCTACCTCATGGAATCAAACACTATAATTTAGATCTCGTTCTCAGATTACTCAATCTTTAGAAAATGCTTCATCGGTCGCCTCAGTAATGGACGATCAACAACCACCATCATCATCACCAATGCCTTTCGAAACCTACACAAAAGTCACCAGCACCATTACCCAATCCATTCCCTTAAAACTTGCCTTCTCCTCCAACCTCACCTACATCCTCCGAAATGTCTCCCTCGCCCCATTCCCGTCCCAAATCCTCATCGTTATCGGCCCCAACGGTGCAGGGAAGTTCATTCTCCTATTACCGTCACTCTTTTCATCAACTTCTCCCCAATCAACCCATCTTTTTTTCTCAATTCAATGAAATCCTCCATAATAATGATAATGTTTCGATTCAACATGTAAAATAAACAAACTAATATTAGGAATGAACATACGTACTATTGGGTTACAGTTATTTATGGTAAACAACTCGTTTATCTCTAACTGCTACTGCTGAACAATTGTATTTATGCTTAATAAAAAAAATACCATAGCTACTTATAAAAAAAAAAAAGACACCATAACTTAATCTTAACATTTATCTAGTGTAATGTTGCTCATCATCATACCCCTCTCGTCTTCTCATTACATTTATCTATTTTAAAATAAAAAAATCGCATCACATGCAAGTACTGTGAGAAAGAAAGAATAAATAAAATAATTGATTGGTATTGAGACGGTGCTGAATGGATGCATCATGCATTCTGATTACATTTATCTATTTAAAAATAACACAATCGCATTCACATGTAAGTACTGTGAGAAAGAAAGAAAAAATGAAACAAATCGTTTGGTGTTGAGACACTACTTAATAGATGTATCATGGTCTAATTTCCGGGTGTATCCTACAATAGATCAGAAGATGAGAGGGAAATGATCAAGATGAGAGGAAATTGGAGAAGGAAATCGAAGATGAGGTTAAAAGAAGTATGTACTCTCGTATTGTCAACTGAGTGTTGAGAGTGTGAAGGATTCAAAGCAGCAGTAGCGAGCTGTGACATTTCCTACAATACATAATTTAAGACAGAGTTTTGAAAACGTGGAATTCAGATGAGATTAGTAATGAGTGAGAATTGAACCTTTTATTATCTCGTGAGATATTTCTACTCATTGATGGAATTGACTGTGATGGAGGTCTTTCGTTGTAGACGGCGAACGACGAACTGGACTCTGACTTTTGTGCATCTATGCAACTGCGGGTGGAGACAAAGAGAAAGAAATGGAAGAAAATGAGATGAAATGGAAGAGAATGATGAAATGAAAAAGAGATGAACTGCACATGCTATTTAAATATGGTGTTGGAATGTTAAAATGAAAATTGATTGTGATTGTGATTTTATTACCATAATTTTATTAATTGAGATGTGATTGATTATCATTTAATGTAATCTTATTACCTTAATTTCAGTAATCGGGAAGTAAAAAATGAGACAATTAATTCAACATTTAATGGAGATTGATGATTGATTGTAATTCTGATCTTATTACTATAGTTTCATTAGTTAGTGATGCAATTCGTATAATTAAGGTAATTAGTTACTATAAATCAAATTATATATGTAATCTCCATAATTAAACAAATCAACAATTAAAAATCAGTGTTAATAACTATCATATTTAATGTTCGATAATAATAAATTACGAATTTGAGGTGACATCTACATAGATTCTAGATATTTTCACCCAATGAAATATTCACCTTAACTATTTTTTATAATTCTTCACTAATAAAATTTAATATTAGATTTAGATCATTTCGGATTTAGGTTAACCGGACCATTTGATGTGTCTGATTATTTCAGATGTTGGTCATTTCGAACTTGGGTTGTCTAGATTTACCCTCATTTGGGTTCAACGGATTCCGGTCGTTTACTTTCTTGGTCAACTCGGGTTACTCAAGTCCGTTTTTCACATCCCTACTTACAAAAGACAACCATTCGACTCAATCTCAATTCACAAAACAAAGCCGCAAGTTATTTTGAAGTTCATGCAAATGCTCATTTCACCGATACTCAGAATGCACGCTACTCGTCAACCATCCCCTCACCCCAGAAATAGAGGATACGGAGCTTTCAACCTTGCTTCAATAAAAGAACCAAGCTCATCTGGGAAAACTTCGAAGACGAAGCAGATGAGCCAGAACACAAGAATTGCTGGACAATGACTTCAAATTTGTGAATTTTACGGCTATTAATGATTGCAATAGTGACGTTTAACACAGCCTACGTGATCATGATGGATGAAGAGGCTGTTGCGGCCTCTGCGATCAGTGAGATAGGCTGGCGAGCTTGCAGGCAAGAACCTATATCAAATGGATGCAATTCTAAACCATCAAAGAGGAGATTAACCCCAGGCAGGACCACTTCTCTGATGTCAGTTTCATCTGGATCAGCTTTTACAGTTGGTGCTGCATCTTCTACAGGTCTAGTGGCAGCTTCGTACACAGGAGCCAAAGCATATGATCTGCAAGATAATACCGTATGGAAATCAGTCAAACAGCAAAATGGAAATGGCAGGATTAATAAGCTCTAGGGACGCAAAGTGGAGGTCTTGACTTCAATTCCCAGCGAGGAATGATTCAACTGACCTAAGAATGCTTCCATCAAAGCTCAGTACTTCAGTACGATTTCTTTGTCTGCAGGCAAGCTTTAACCTCTGGTGCTCGCTGGATGCACCGGAAATAGGAGATGAGGGGTCTATAAGAGGATTCCATCTCCCACTAGCATAGTTCACAATGATATCCTTTCCCGAGTCTTTTGCCAGCTCTTTTTGGTAAAGAAGTTTTGCAGCAGGACCTGTGGCTTGATATTCTGCGCAAAGATCACGCAACCTTTTACGTATGCTTTGCATTGAATCATGATGCTCAGTCAGTGAATCTGCCTGCAGCAACTGGGATGAGACAACCCTTTTGCAGATATTGTTGCACAATTTCGGATTGAAAAGCGGTATCCCAAATTCCACACTTAATGGAACCCATTCATGCTTATCCTTGTCAGGTGTGAAGTGATCTGCAACTGTTTCTTTAAAAAGTTTTAAGAGGCGAATATAACCGACTGTCCACAACTCTATCTTATTAGCTAAATCAGCCAAAAGAGAGTTCACTTCTGAACTTTCCTCTTCAGAGAGTCCCAAGTCGTTGTCTATATGAGCAACTGAACCATCAGAGTTCTTAAGAGGCAAAGGTATATCCATGGTGACAATTTTTCCAGATTCATCAAGGTCTTCCCTGTTAAGAGGAAGAACAATCACAGCCGAGTACTTAAGAAGTGAATTTAAACAATGTAAAAGCACGTTTCCCTTGACCAAATTGCCTTCAAATTTTCCTCCTATACCACCAATCGTTGATCCATCCCAGGACCAGATAAGTGCCTTCTCACACCCAGCTAAGGGTGCTGGAAGCATGCGTAAGCATTGCCCTTTCATGAAAACAACCGACAACGGCCCAAAAGCAACTGTTGTGTATAGAACTAATTTCATCCATGGTGTCATGGAAGAGTGGGAGGGTGGACCAAAATGAACAGGGCCTGTAGGTCCAGGAAGAATGGCTGTGGGAGGAAGTGGCACCATAGATACAACAATATCATAGTCACGGAGAAATAGCCTATCCAGAGTTGCCTTACGCAAACCAGCCAGGCTTTCACAGCGGAGAACATCTACTCGGTATTTCCTTATCTTTTTCGATGTTTCTTTTCCAACATCAGAGTCATCAGCAGGCATAAGCTTTTCATTAGCCCGGGTATCAGCACCTGATTTTGAAACCTCACTACCATCTTTTGCTAACGAGCAGGAAGATGTCTCAGTAGAAGCAATTTCAGAAACAGGTTCAGGCAGAGCAGAACTTCCCTGGGATGAACCAAGTCCCACAGGATCATTAGCTTCCTCCATACGTTCCCTTTCACCAACATCAGAAGATACATCATTAGATGAGATATCAACTATTAGAGAAGTAGACTCCTCGTCACCTGTAGGCAGCAGACCCATCTTTTCACATATTTCAACTGCCTTGTCATCAGTGGCAACTCCACCAGATAACAGACATTGCAAAACACAGCGAAGGCTAGATGCATGATTTGCAAATTCCTGCAACTCACCCTCAAATTTTGCTCCCTCTAAGGTACCTAGGTCATCACATAGATCTGCAATACTAGTATGACCCAATTTTCCAGCCTCATACAGTGTTACAGCATGAGATTTTAAACCTGGGAGGAAATTAAAATGTATCAACACAAGCAATTTCAACTTGAGCAACCACATGTTAACACAATTGTGGTTCATGGACTTGAAAGATGTTTGCTATAATAACGAAATGTAAATCTTTTCAGGATTAAATCAGAATGTTAACCAATTTAGCTGTTGATGTTCGTAGTTCAGTACATATCGAAAAAAACAAATGTGTTCTTTCCTAGTAAGATCCAATCCAAGACCCATTGGCTATAAGTGGCAATGTCTCACTTTAAATGTAAAGCACTAGCAGATGCATCTTTTGTGGGAGGATGAGATAACAAAAAAATCAGACCTCTCTCACATGGGTGATGACAAAGACATCAAGGCTAAGAAAAAAAACAGGCTATGAAACTGTGGTTTTACATTCAATCAGAGAAGCAATTCACAATGGAAAGAGATCTCTAAGCACAAAATAGGGCTATAAGAAAACGAATTAGTGTAATCATGTAGGGCTATATCACTGAAGACATTACACATTCCAATTCTGATTGCTTTGATAATAAAATGAAAACGAACACCTTAAAGAGAGAAAACAGGGAGGTAAAAAAAAACTTGCAGTAAAATGAATTCACCTGGAGAAACAGAGCCCATCATAAGATAAGAGGTTATATTGGCATCAACAACAAAAGCAACCCGGACATCGTTCGTTTTAGGGCCATTGCTTTCTGCACCCCAAATTTGCCCTTGACCAGTATCACCATCAAAGGACATGTGTGAAAGCGAATTGCGACGAGAACCATCTTCTTCATCAGGAATACCAACTCCATGTGAGGTAGAAGCATCCTGAAGAACAGATGCTAGATCAATCACTTTTACAGCCCAGCCCAACCGACAAACAAAAGATGCAGCTGCCTGTAGCTGACTAAGTTCAGCCTGTAATGTTGATGCCAGTTCAGCAACAGTCGAATTCTCGTTTGAAACGACAAAAACTGCATACATTAACCTGAACAGCACAAAAGACGCAACTAAAAATTTGGTCCGACCCTAGAAACACAAGTCGATGATAACAAGGATAGCATTCCTTACTCCTCTATAGGATCTTCATAAGACGCCTCTCTGTTTGAAATGAAACCTTCAAGCTTGGAAACTGAACCAACACAAGAAATTAATTCAAAACACATGCAAGCACACACACACACATATAGGTAACATCTACAGAAAACCAAGCAATAGATAGATGGTCCTTACATTATCACTCAGTAGGAAAGATGTCCAGATTTAAAAAAGAAAATTGCTTTCCACCAAGGAACTAAAAGGTTACCGAAACATATCCAGCCCAAATAGTAGAGTACATATCAAATCTCCTCTTTAACATTAATTAGTTATTAGCAAATGAAACCAAAGAAAGAGAAAAAGAAACAAACGAATGAGGTGATTTATAGTGTGTAACCATAATCTTCTTTGAAGAGCACCATAAAGGAAAAAGAACCATCCGAGTTTCTTAAACTGGAAACCGCACCAGAAGCTGCAGTAATCAGGAGATACTACAGCAAAAGTGGGAAATGTAAATGTTTATGAGTATATTCCAGCTGAAAGGATATAGAGTACTTGACAAGTTGACAGAAAGATAAAAGCGTTGGTGAACCAAGAACACAACAGGATATTATTCCAACAGTGCAGAAAATACGTATGTCAATCTTACACCTAATAGACAAGCCTGTTAAAGGAAACAATGGATCAAATATTTACATTGAATAATTCAAAGGCAACTATCAAGAAAGCAATGAATTTAATTTCATCAGTAAAGAACAATTTGATCACCAACAGAAAGGCCAGAATAACCATTTGGCACAAGAAATATATATAAAGTACCTTTAAAACGGTCATCAGGATACACTGGGACGTCAAAATATATCAACCCCCGTCGATAGAGGCCTCTTATAATGTCAGGATCAAACAAGATGTATGCATTAGCTTCCTCTTTGCATATTTTATCTATCGTTGCTGATTCCTCTTCTGAGAGTTTCTAAGTGAGGAACAACCAAATGGTTAAATTATTTAGGATAAAATAAATTAAGAAGCTGAGCAGAAATAGGCCATAACTAGAAACTTACCTTAAACTCTTCGAGGGTAAAGTTCACAAGACAGATTCCCCACCAAGGTTCAATTGGAAAGTGCATAGGCTGGGTCGGCAACAAATCTTTTACAATTGACTTGTTCAACTTCCACATTATTTTCTGGATAGCTCCGGAAGAAGAAATTATAGGTAAGACAATTATGACTGCAGTTACAGCTGATTTATCATTAACAGGTAAAAGGTAGTCACTAGTGCATAATAGAGTACGCGTTAAGTCATTCTAGCCTACATCTATTAATTGAAATAGACAAAAGCGCACACACAACTACGAAACCAATAAAAAAGTTTATTGTATATAAACAGAAACAAAGATGTTTTCGTCCCGAGTGAATCAGAAATAGAGTAGGTACATTATGTGAATGCAAAATTATGAACACTTTGCAAACATATGTAGGTGTAAGATTAAGTGAATCAGAGAGAGTAGGTGTAAGATACTAAGACTAAGACACATTAAAAATGTAAAAGTAAGCACCAATGTCCTAGAAAATAACTTTGCAACGTCTCTTATAGCACACAATTATGAACACTGACAATCAATATGAGAAAGCATGTCAGAAGAACTAACCATGCATGATACACACGTTTTCATCCCAAGTAAATCAGAAAGAGAGTAGGGGAAGGATTTTCAACCCACTACCTTAGATCGACACTTGTTCATGATATCAATGAATTCGTTCCTCCCGATTCCAGTAAGCCGCAAGCAATCTGCTGCGCTTAAGTTTGGAATGCTATCATAAGGTTGCTCTGTTGGGAATATGAAATGCCTAAAGATGATCAGAAACTATGGAATGCTAAAGATGACCAGCAATTCTTCACAACAATATCTAGGTAGATGGCCCAAAAATTGAAAAATTATTGGCAACACTATGGACCAGAATGTTAGATAAGTTTCATCTTTAAATTAATTACAACCTGAAACCACTGCCAAAATCCTGTGATGAAGATCACCTTTGCCACCTTAAAACATTCCTTTCTTGCTTCCTTAGAAATGCGCAAAAGTTAGCAAGAATTGCGTTATTTGTACGCCAACAGATTCCAAAATCATCCAAACTCAAGAATTAGCGAGAAAATTGCATTTAAAAGCAGCAATTACTTTCTTCTATCCATGCCACCTGAAGAAAACGGGAATTCACCTTTTGAAAGCTACAGATTATCCAAATAAAAGGCTTATTTTTCTGTTTATAACAAAAGTAAAGACTTCTTGGTTTAATGGTATCAAGTATCAACCATCAAGTACTAGTATATTTACTCTTGGTAACTGAAAAAAGGATATTGCCATAATGCTTTCTTAGGCCAACTTCTCAGATGAGCAATGGAAGAAAATTGATCATTTTGAAAGCAATTCAATAAAAAGGCACAGTATGCAGTCTAAGGTACAACAAGGCATAAATATGAGATTACCATTTTTCATAACCTCAAAGAGGATGTCACAGTAATATCTGAAAGGAGATATTCTCATTACACGGCAAACATAGTCAGCAAGGTGATAGGGAAACATCTGCAGACATAAGTTCCAAAAATTCAAATACATAGAAACAACTGAACTATAGAAATGTGTTTGTGTGCATAAGTGCATCTGTATGACCACAAATTGCCATTAGTAAAATTAAATTTCAAAAGAGATTCAGATGAGCAAGCATGCATTATTTTAGAAACCATAGTCTAACTTCTTTTGCAGAAAAAACCATAGTCTAACTGGGCAATTGTATACATCATTAAGCAATAATTTCCTTCAATCCAAACCTTAAGAGAAAGCACCTTTTAAAATAACAACCAAGTGAACAATATTTTAAAGACTACAACAACTATCTCAACTCATTACTTTCCATGATATTTCCATCCAAGTGGACACAAAAGCAATGATGATGTTGGTTCTGAATTCATTTTATCATTCCTTCGTTAAAAGGCTTCCATATGAAATATAAAAAAAATCCACTGCATTTTGCATAAATTTGTAGAGTTAAGTAATTTTAGACTTAGGTGACACTATAAACTTCATGTCACTGACTCCAACATACTCGTAGTTGTGGAAAAGGTGCAGTGTGATGATGTTGATGAATTAATTCTACCAAACTTTAATCTCTACAGAAACCCACATTAGGAGAACCATTTACACAAAAAATGGAATAACAAGTAATGAAGTTTGTTTAATCTCCATGCATAACGCACCGCAAGATTCTTTCGTAAGTAACGCATCATCTCTTCATAATATTCACCTTCTTGGCACACTTTGCGAACAAAACTACTGCTCCACAGTAGCCTTTTCTTGATACAGTGATCAACAATCCTACATTTAGAGAGAGAGATCATTGATTAAACGATTCTAGACCAATAAGAACACTATTCAATTAATGAGCCAGAGGTGATT
>JBBYHH010000006.1:208973-219107 GCA_038382905.1 Daphne laureola | reverse complement strand
CGATTTATCGTAAAACCACTAACGTGTTTCGGGTGCAGGTTTAAGGTTGGTTAGGACGCCTTAAAACCTATTAAACGCGTTATAATAGATAACTTAAGAAAAAAATTTACAAGACCGAGTTTTGGGTTCGCTACAACTTAGAAATCCTCCGACGACGTCGACTACCGCCGCCGTTCCCATCGAACCGTCCTTCTAGAAAGCTTCCGCAGCGCCGGGCGTGGGGTGGTAGTGACACGGCTCGCTCATCACACTCAAGTAGGCTCGAGAGCCAGCTTGAGCCGAACCTTTAAAGCTCCAGCTTGACTCGTTTAATACACAAGCCTAAAAAACGGCTCGAGCTCGAGACTTGTGAAGCTCAGTTGGCTATATAGTTTAGTTATGGATGTTATAATTGTAGCAAAGAAAAATTAAATGACCGAAATGTAACATTGATAAAGTTTGTGGGTGACACTGTTAACCCTAGTCCCCATGTATGTAAAGTTTATGGTCATTTACTTATTAAGTAAAGTGCATTTTTAGTTCCTTAACTTTAACACGTGTCCTATTTTGGTCTTTTTTTAAGAATTCGTCTTGTTTGAATCTTAAAACTGTGTTTTTTGTCTTATTTTAGTCCTTCTGTTACTTTGTCAGTTAAGTTTTCTGTTATCTTTTTATAGTTTACAAAAATACCCCTATAAATATAGTCTAATTACACATTTAAAGATATGTGGTCATTAAACATTTAAACAATTTAGATACAAGTCCCTATAGATTTTTTTCTTACTTTACTCTCTCTTCATCTCTCTCTCTCTCTTCAAACCGAGTCCCTACCACGCTTTTAGATACGGATTGAAACCAACTACCTCTGTTTTCACTCTTTGTTTTCAATTTCTATCAATTCATTCCAGGCTCTCAGCCCTACACACCAGCTAACTTGAATAATTCAAATGTCATCAACACAACCATGACCATCATTTATACCGTGTCAGTTTCAGATTAATCACAAATTTAGATTCTCAATCCATTCAAATACCAAGAAATAAAGTATCCCAGATAACTTAAGTAATCTATATAAAATCCAAAAAATTATGAACTCTTATCGTAGTTTCCTGCCAAATTGCAACTATGGAATGAAAACCACAAGCAAGTCTAGTTCATATAAGGGGCAACATCTGAAAACTTAAAAAAGGAACAAAAAAAAAAGCATCGGAGATCGAAGCCAAGCTTGAATCTTTATCTTTTTCAAAGAGCAGCACAAAACCCAGATCCATAAAATCTTTAACCTCCTCGAATTCCATCTTATAGTGCCGCCGGTTCATCTTCCCCCTTCTCTAATCGAAGATTCAGATCTACTATCGTCGGTCCATCTCCTTCCTCCTTCGATGAAGAAGACGGCGGATCTCTCTCATCACCGGAGAATAGACTCCGACAAGAGCACCGACAACCACTGCTACCTCCATCATCCTCACCCTTTAATCCCAGCGGTGGTGCAAGTTTGAAGTTTGTGCGAGACCGCTGTGATGAAGAAAAAATGGGCAGAACTGGAGGGGGATTGATGAGAAGCTTAAGGCTATGAAGATCAAAGAGACATTGGATGCACTTATTCATGAAGAAAATTAGGATGAAGAATGTAAATGTGAGGTTAAAAAAAATTGGGATTTGCTGGAGCTAGATGTGATCTTGGTTTTTGGTTCTTGGTTCGAAGAGAGAGAAAGAGAGAGGGTGAGAAAGTAAAGTGGCATTGAAAAAATGAATGGATTTGTTTGTAAATTATGCAAAAATTGAATGACCATATTTCTATTAAATGTGATAGTTATAAGGGTATTTTCGTAAACTATAAAAAGATAACAGAAAACTTAACTAACAAAGTAACGAAATGACTAAAATAGGATAAAAAATACAGTTTTAGGATTCAAATATAACTCTTAAAAGAGGACCAAAATATGACATGTGTTAAAGTTAAGAGACTAAAAATGGACTTTACTCTTTACTTATTGACTAGTTGACTTCTGTAAATCTGAAAGTATTTTGATGAAAATGTGTCTTATAAATTACATTTCGTATGTTCAAATTTATTTGTAAAATTTGAATATGAGAAATGTGTGTACTTTTGTTATTTCAAATGTGTTTTATGTGAAGAACCAAAATTAAGAGTGACTTAAAAATTGACACTTTCTATATCTTTAAGAACTTCTTTGTATGAGAGAAGAAAATTTTAGGACTACAAATTTAATTTTAGAAAGACAGGTGTTACAATTTTAATTATTTCTTGGCAAAAAGCACAAAAAAAATCCTAAACTTTTCAATTTGTCACGAATCGGCACTGAACTTTTTATTCAGCTGAATATATCATTGAGCTTTCGAAATTGTACCAATTTAATTATTGGGTCTGATTTCTGATGATTTTTCATGTGGAAGAAAGATACGGATTGAGTGAGCAATTCAACATAAAGTGTTTCTAAGTGTCCAATTAAAAAACACACGTTATTTTCATAAAAAAAGAAGAAAAAAAAACATTATAAGAATGTCACTGAGAAAGTCAGGCACAATTAGGGTAAGAGAAAACGATGTGATATTCTTTTAATGTGCACGTTTTTTTTTTTTAACCAAATAGTTAGAAACACTTAAGATTTAACTTTATACTTAATCCGCATCATTTTTTTCGCTTGAAATATCATCAAAAATTAAATATAATGATTAAATTGATACAATTTCAAACGTTCAGTGGTTCATTTGTGCTTTTTGACTTCTTTCTTTTTTGGTTGTTTTCAGAAACCGATCGTTCTTTCGAACTCCAACAGCTGCTTCCCGACGTCGATGCCTCTTTCTCGTCTCTAGAAACCTGAAGATCGGGCAGCCGATGTGTTGCATGTCTATTGATCTATCCTCTTGTAAGTTTCTGGTTTGTTTTCTCGATTGTTTCTGCTTTCTTTTTGTAACAATTGGTTTCGTTTTGGGGTTTTTTTACCCTTGCGTATCGGATGGAGTTCAATCGGGTTTGTTGTAGAATTGGAGAATGTAGATGCTCTGAAATTGATTTCTGGAACGAACGGACAAAATTGCTGTTGTTATTGGTGATTGACTTGTGGTATTTCGTTTGGTTTATAGTTCATGCCCAATTTGCATTTTGATACGAGTAAGTGCTTTTCCAATTTACGAGAATTTATTAAGAGAAGGCACACTTTGTCTTCTATTTGTAATTACTTCATGTAAATGGAAGTAAGTGCTTTTCCAATTTACCCGAGAATTTATTACGAGAATTTGACTAGTTTGGTTTATAGTTCATGCCCAATTTGCATTTGATTCGAGTAAGTTTGTCTTCTATTGATAAAGTTTGTGGTTACAGTGTTCTATATAGTAGTATATGTGTATGACTGTCTGATTATGGAAATTCTAGTTTGGTAAGCGGTATTGAATTCCAAGGTGCTTTAGTTTTGCATTGTGCTGAAGGGCCAAGCCCCCATGTTTGTTTTCATCCCCCCTTTCATTTTTGTTCTCCTTTTAGGTTAATGAAAATTCGAGCCCTTTGTAAATACCTCTATGAGTTGCTTGGTTATTCTGAATAAAAGTTTGATTTGACTAATCTTTAGATGAGGATATAGAATCTATCCATTTATTCTGCCATCTACACCTGGTTTGTATCAAATCTTGATCATCATTTAATCTTCATATATCTAAATCTTCTAGGACTTTAGGTCACAACACGAAATTCAAGGTTTCTGCGTCATCTTGTGCCTCTTAAAGTGAGAACAACTTTTAGAGCTTCTGTAAACATGAGCTTCATTTCCAGAGGGCGTAGAGGAGATATAGAAAGTGGATTTTCAGGAGTTCTTCCTGAGCGACCTGCTGTGGTTAGCTATTTCTGTGGTTATCTTGCTGCAATAAATGCCTGGTTAATATGTTGTAGAGACATTTTTTTCCCCTTTCCTGACTATGTCTTTCTCCATGTGTATATTAGCATATTCATGCAGCTCGACCTGTTAACACTAATTCACTTGCCTTTCTTGTCACAGGTAATTTTTTAACCTAATATTGCTTCATAATTTTTTTACTGGAAATTTCAATACATTTGTTAGTCATCACTATATATTCATTAGACTACTAATTTGTGTTTCTAACCAATTCCTTATCTATTCACTCAGCAGTTCTTTTGCTGTTCATGATCTTAAACTCGCACCAGATGTCACCGAACTTCCTGGTACGTCCTTTGTGAATCAGATGTTGTCATTTAAGACCCTCTTTTCTCAAAAAGAATATTACTGCCTCCGTGTCTAGTTTTGACATACAAATCGATATTTTACAAGTATCATGCCATCTGCTTGTACCCACATGCAGCTATGGCTAGTCGTGGGAGTCTTTCTAATGGCTACAAGCCTTAGGATGTATGCAACTTGTCAGCAACTTCAAGCTCAGGCTCGAGCTCATGCTACAGCTGCCAGTGGTTTGCTAGGACATACAGAATTGCGTTTACATATGCCACCATCAATAGCTTTTGCAACAAGGGGACGTCTCCAAGGATTAAGACTTCAACTTGCACTTCTTGACCGTGAATTTGATGATCTAGGTAGTGCAACAAAATATCTCAACTTTGCTCAGCTTGATGTCCCTCACGGACTGCTATTAGATTAGACTTCAGAGGTTTTGAAGAGTTAAGAATGGGTAAAAACACTATCTGCTAGGACCTTTGGTAATGTACGGAAATGTCTATTTGACTTGGATGGCCAAAACAAGCAATAATGACATGCTGTAATAAGCTGGTTGCATCTGAGTTTTAAAGGTTCTGGTCACATACTTAAGTAAAAGATATCACTACAGATTTATTAATGAAAATTTAGTTTTGATGATTGTGAAGATCAATTCTCGTTTTTCTGATTCCAGATTATGGTACTCTAAGGGCATTAGATACTGATAATGCTTCAACTACTGCTTCAATGACTCAGGAAGAGATCAATGCTTTACCTGTGCACAAGTACAAAGTCTCTGGTTCTCAAAGGTGATTCTTGAGTTTTGATGTGAATTTTTTAGTATTGTCATCTTGTCTTTTCTTTTTCTTTTTTTCTTTTTATTTGGAGTCTAGTGGAGATCTATCTGTCTCTCTCTCTCCCTTTTTTTTTTTTTTTCTTATCCTTCCTATTTTGTTAACTGATGTTTGTTCCTTTTGTTTAAAAGTGCTGGGTCATTCCTACAACAGGCATCATCTTCTTCAGTTCCATTTGAGGTAGTATATTTTCTGCCTCTGTCATTCTATTGCTTGTGCTCAGCTCAGGAGTACGAGGATTCTTGTACAACCATGTTTTGTTGTAAGACTTATGATGTTTGACTTTAAGGCACGACTCATTAAATGTGTGCTCAAAATCAATAATTACTTGAAGCAAGTTTTAATCTTGGTATTCTTGCAAGCAAAAAATATTATGATGAAGTGGCTGAGTTGTTTCTGTTCTTGTGTAGATGTAGGATTATGAATGTGTATCATTAATCAGATAACTATATTTGAATGTGATGGAATCTGGAGTGGGAACAAAGTGGTGGCTACTGAACATGTTTGTTTCATGCACTGTGATGTTTGAGCCATTTTCTAGATGGCTGCGAGTCTCACCAAATTTTTCTCGAGCAGATGAAAAAAGACTCCGGAAAAGCTGATGGAAATACAAAACCTTCAGAAGATGATTTAACATGTTCTATATGTTTGGAGCAAGTCAGCAGGGGGGAACTTGTTCGTAGCTTGCCATGTTTGCATCAGGTTCATTCTTTATCACTCTTTTGCTATTTATGCACCCATACATAATGCAGACCATCTTTTGGTTATATGTTATCCTCCTGTTTTGTCTTCCACAATTCAACAAGTATTTTTAAACGAGGATTGTTGGGAAGTAAAATACAGAGTATAACATTGCACAAAAATTTGAAAACAAAGCCAATTTTATAAAGAAAGAAAAAAGTTCTCTTGTTAGGCAGCCAATATTGTCTATCTATATGAATTAACTTAATTACCAAATCAATTTTGTTGGCTAGTGTTGGCTGGGGTTGTCTCCTAAAGATTTGAAGGATAAATTTCCTTTTGAAAGTGAGAGTATTAAAGAGATCACTGACTAATTAAACAAAAGATAGGAATATGTGGACTCTTATTTTGGAATCTCTAAAAGTCGAAATCTCCAAGTGAAAATGAAGAGGCTTCTATTCTTTGTTTGGTTCAGCCAAAGAAAAGTGCTTTGGTTATTGATATATACATAACGTAGTATGTATATGTGTGTATTAAAACATGCAAATGGGTGATCTAATCTGGAGATACTCTAATCTTTGGACCACTTATCCTGGAAATTGCTTTACTGATACCAGCTTTACATGTGTTATTGAAAAACACAAATCTTTCTTTATACTTATTATTTCAGTTTCTATTAACGAATAGGGACCTGATCATTAGTTATTTTGTTATTTTTATTTACAGTTTTTCGTGTAAATACTTCTCATTTGTTTTTAAAAGTTTATTTAGGCTCTTTATGGATTAATGCGTATAAAGAAGCAGAAGTTTTACGCAGTTGCATCCTTTAAGAAAAGCTTCAACATTGTTAAACTTATAGATTTATTTATCCTTTTAATGGATAAATTGATAGGCTGTTTATGGATAAATTTCTTATAAAAAGCCTATCAATGATTATCACTATTACTTTATTTATTTATTTTATGTGAATGTGAAACTTGGTGTTCTTTAAAAAAAAAGGCTCAGTTTTTTAAATTGAACCTCGCTTCATTTTTTCTCATAAATTCTGTTTATTTTTCAGAAACTCCAACATTTTCAATATTTATTCCTTCTTAAGTCTTGTGATTTATATTATACTATGTTATTTAAATTTCGTAGCTTGAATAAGTAAAATTGTGCCAAAATTCCTGGGTCCACCCTTGCGCACCACCTAGGCATTGGCTTGTAGAGGATCCCTAACGCACAACATAGAGGTCATGTCTGTTGTTAGTACTGAGTAAATTGAGCACCACCTAACTCTAACTGGAGCTAATTCGGTCAATAAGTGGGATCTCCATAGCAGGTTCCTTCCTAAGATTGTACTCCAGCTTTAATTGTTCCTCACAAATTTCGGTTTACAAAACATGATCTCATTGTTTAGGAGCCTACAGTGCATTGTTGGATTAATTCAATATTTCAGTTCATCAAAACGAGAACCTTTATGCAACTTCAGTTAACTACATTTTGCTTCTTTTTCTTCATTGACGCCCTGCCTTACTTTGGTGTAGTTCCATGCTGGATGCATCGATACATGGCTTCGGCAACAAGGCACATGTCCGGTCTGCAAATTCCGGATGAGATCGGTGTGGCAGGAGAACCAGGATAGTGAATCGGATGACTCGGACATGGCGTGATCGGTTACTTGAGCCAATCTGACCTTGTACCTAGTATGTAGTATACTTCATCTGGATGGGAAGTAGTGCATTTGTAAATGAGCTCTATCATACAAAATGGAGAATGACCCTCAAAGTCGTGTCTAAACTAAGACCGTATTTAACAGTTCATAAATAACCCAAAAGAAAAAGGGTCATATAGCCTATTCAATCTTAATTGCTTCTCCGTGTGCATCCTAATTGTGTTGTGTAACCCTTGAAAGTGAACGACTTTCTTTATTAACAAAACTAAAAGTTCTTTTTATATTAGGATAAGAGTAGCATCGTTTTGAGTCTCTAATCTAGTAGTTAATCTTTTAAGAACAAAAGACAGCTGTCTTGAATTTAAGCTTCCGCTATCCTCTATCTCTTCCCCTATTTATCAAAGTAAAGGATAAGAGTAAACGGTGTAGATTGCTTCGTTAAACTTGATGGAAAGTTGAGATGCATTCCGCTAAGGATGCAATTTTATGCGGTCAAATGGCCAGATGGTAGCCTAGCGCACACCTGAAGTGCTAGTGTTTGTCTCGTGGTATGATGCAACTAGGGATGTTAACGAGCATAGTCGAGTTCGAATTCGAGTTCGTGAGAATCGGTTCAAGTTCAAGTTCGTTTGAACCGAGCTTGAAAAAAACAGCTCGAGCTCGGCTTGTCTAATGTTCGAATTCCGCTTGATTATTTGTGGGCTCGAAAAATTTAAGTAATTAATTCATTAAAATAGAAAAAAAAAAAAAAAAAAACCTAAGTTGTAGTTTATCTCAAAACCGTCCTCTTTCTTGGGTTCGTGGCTCATGAAGGTCGATTCATTAACCTAGTTCGATTGTTCAAGCTCAAACTGACTCGTGAATGGTTCGGTTCGTTTTATACTTTTAGCTTGAATTGGCTCGCGAGCTAGCTCGAGTTGAACCTTAAAGGTTCGAGCTCGGCTCGTTTTACTATTTGAATCAAAATTTCAGCTCGAACTCACGTTCGTGGCTCGTGAAGCTCGACTCGTTTAATGTGGTTCGAGCTCGAACTGACTCGCGAACGACTCGATTAATTTTACACCCTAGATACAACCAATGTGAAGGTAGGCTGACAATGTTGGCTGTGATGACAACGAAACGAGGGATATGGGTGTTGAAAAGGGAGATATCTCGAGGAATGGGATAAAAGTGTAAAATAAATACTTCATCTGTCCCAGTAAATGTGATACATTTGACTGGATACGAAAATTAAGAAACGTTGACAACAGTTTTTTTAAGTAATTGTTTGTATTTTTAAAAAGCTATCAACGATAATTTTTCAATATTAGTTGTAACTGTTTCGATTTCAACTATTAAAAAATTATCTAAAACGTTACAGCTAATTGAAACAGTTATTCCCAAACAAACATTTAGTAGAAAAGGAAATGGAGGGTAATAATATAAAGTAGAGTATAAAAATTATATGTATCTATTTTGGTGAAACAATCCAAAAAGAAAAACGTATCAGTTTTGCTAAGACAAAATAAGTTTTAAGAGTTAACTTACTAAGGTTAAAAAGTTGAGTTAATATCTGATACAATGACGGTGTAAAATATTTTTTCCACCATCATTTTTTAATAGATAGAAGAGCCCACAGATTTATTTTAATAATATTATTTAACAGGAAATGTCCACAAAATTATTTCTATTAAAGGATGATAGTGAAAAAAATATTTTCCACCATCGGTGTATCAAATATTAACTCTAAAAAATTTAAGATGGAATTAAAGCACTAGCCGTGAAAAAAAAGGTACAACTTAAAAAGGCCTTTTTCTTTTAATGCAATCTCTATTTAAGGATATTATGTCAAATTGTATAAAATTATACATTCATCTTAATTTCCGCTCAGAGACGGAGGAAATACAAATAATCAAGTCCGCTGATTCACACAACATATACTAACCATATTGGTTTGAAATGAAGAACTCAAACAGATAGCTCTGTTCGAGAAATGAGAATACCATCGGTGTCAGCATAAAGCCATTCCCCATCAGAGATCCTAGTGCCCCCAATGTTGACAGGTACATGAGGATCACCAAGCCCCTTCTTGTTGGCCTTCATGGGATGAGAAGCAAGTGCCCTCACCCCAATGTCACACCCATTTATCTCATCAACATCCCTTATACACCCATTCACCACAACCCCAGCCCATCCATTGTTTTGAGCTTGCACCACGACGTTCCCGCCTAGAATGGCGCATCTCAAGCTGCCGCCTCCATCCACCACGAGAACCCTTCCGTTGCCCTTCTCCTCGAGAAACTGACGGATGAGTACGTTGTCCTCGAACACTTTGAGAGTCACGATCGGTCCTGAAAACACCTGGCGTCTCCCGTATATCTGGAAGATGGGTTGCAGGGATCGAAGCTCACCGCTCACGATTAGCTGTGGGTTTGCGTCACAGAATTCGGCTGTGGTCACCAGAGCCATTTCCTTCAGACACGGGCGGGGGCTGCTTTAGAGATGCCACTAAAACGAGCAAGCAGAAGAGAAAAGGTTTAAGAAAAAGCAGATGAAGGTGGTTAAATAATAGCTGATGTTATTGCACTAACAGAATCCAAAATTGATCAAGCATAACACACACAGTATAAAAACACATGCAGATAAGATGCAAGCAACAGAAGGGTCGACAGGAGCAGGATTCCGAATCAAACCGATGATGATACAAAACTCCAGCCAGGGAAATCCGCACCTACCAAAAGGAAGGGTGTTCAACAGGAGCAGGAAACCGAATCAAATCAATCCGTAAGAGGTTGGTTTTGTA